>OZ012736.1:169968422-170091064 GCA_963859935.3 Lathyrus sativus
TTTATTTGTCTTATATTGAACTTGCTTTACTCCTGTGACGTATCATTTTTGGTGAACTTATTAATGAATAATTTTATGTAAATTGGGCGGATGGCCGAGAATATTGGAGTAATGATTATTTCCGCTGTTTATTTTGAAAACCAACTGATGAAGATTTATGTTGAACTATTTGATGTGATATCCCACTTGTGAAGGGAAACTCGGGTGTTTATTTGAAATAATTGTATTTTATTTTAATTTGGGAAAGTGGGGTGTTACAGCACGCGCTTCCTTGAAAGAAGACATAAAAAATTCAGGAGTTCTGTCTACGACTGGCGCCTTTTCATTGACTTGAACAGTTTCAAATGCCTGACATAGAGTCTTATGTATTTCCCCATCAACTTCCACATACTTGAACAAGGATAAATGGCTGATCATTATACCCTCCTCACCACAGACAGTGACGATGTTACCCCCAACCATGTACTTTAACTTCTGATGTAAGGTCGACGTCACTGCACCTGCAGAGTGAATCCAAGGTCGACCTAACAAGAAACTGTATGTAGGTTGGATATCCATTATATAAAAGACAGCGTCGAAAATCTCTGGACCAAGTTGTATAGGAAGAGTAACTTCACCAAAAACAAACCTTCTCGTTCCATCGAACGCTCGTACAATCAGATCACTAGGAGTTCACATCACGCCTTGGGTGTCAAGCTTCATCAAAGTCTATTTGGGCAACACATTAAGTGAAGACCCAGTGTCCACCAAAACATGTGATAATACCGCTCCTCTGCACTCAATGGAAATATGCAAGGCGTGATTGTGATTTCTTCCTTTAGGCGTCAAGTCCAAATCTGTAAATCCCAATCCATTTCCCGCATTTACATGGGCCACAACTCCCTCGAGCTGGTTCACTGAAATCTCTTGTGGAACATATGATGTGTTCAGAATCCTCAAAAGGGCATTCCGGTGTGCCGCCGAGCATAGTAGTAGGGATAGAATGGATATCTTGGATGGGGTTTGTTGTAGGTGATCAATAATTTTGTAATTGCTTTTCCTAATCAGACGCATGAATTCTTCAGCGTCTTTCAACAAAGCATCCTTCTACCCTGTTGAGAGCTTTCCTCTATAACAACCTTCCCTTTCCCTTTGTTTGGCCTTTCAACATTAGCTTCTGGAGGTGAAAACACCCTCCCACTTCTTGTCATCCCACTGGTTCCAACCAAATTATCAGCGGATGAACTATTTGACAACGTACCCCTCAATTCTTGTTTTTGGCCATTACAAAAGACCTCAGCCCCATAGTTCCACGGGATTGCTTTAGTACTTTCATAAGGCATTGGTCCTGCCTTGGTGATTATAACAGTTGTTGGCCTTGGCGGCACATATATGTTAATCGTTCTAAAAGGAGTTGAAATTGTGGCAACCTCATCCTGCTCTTGACCAATCACCTTCTCATTCTTCTCTTTAATAATTTTGTCAAATTGTAACACACCTTCATTCATTAAACTCTACACACGATTTTTCAAGTCTACACATCCCTCAGGATAAGCCAAACAACCTTCACAATCTTCCCTACAGCCCAGAAACACCCCACCCTTCAGTAGCCTCATCTTGATAAAACTCAAAGGAGTTTTCAAATCTTCAACGCCAGTCACCAAATTCATATTCTCTTCTCCAACAATAGTATTGACATCGGCTGCTTCGTGGTTGGGCATAGGGTTTTGAACAACATTAGACACGTCATTTATAAAATTGATTGCTTCGCTACCAATAAGGTCCTGCAACTTATGTTTGAAAGCCTTACAGTTGTCTATATGATGACCAGGGGCGCCTGAGTGAAAGTCGCATCTGGCGTTCATGTCATACCCTGGGGGTGGCGCGCCAGTCAGAGGTGCCAACGTCCTTTTCTGAACCAACTGAAGCTGCAACAAATGTTGTAAAAGTTGTGAGTACGGCATAGGAGGAGCGTCAAACTATCTATTCATCGTCCTCCTACGGTCCTGGAACTATCGTGGTGCGTAATTATGCTATTGTTGTTGTGGACTTTGTTGTTGTTGTTGAGGTTGTACAGCTGGAATTGCAATACTTGCAACTTGAGGTTGTTGCTGATGATATTGTTGATTTCTGTTTCTATTTCTGTTATTATTCATGTATCCTGAAATCGCATTCGTTTCTCCTTCCCTCTTCTTGCTGCCAAAATTCTTCCTTCTTCCTCCAAATGAGGATCCCTCTCCCGCCTGAATCTTTCCCAATTTAATACCATTCTCAACTCGTTCACCAGTGATGATTAAATCTAAGAAACTACCAGACATATTCCCTATCAGCTTTTCATAGTACACACTAGGCAACGTAGCTACGAACATATCAATAAGTTCTCTCTCCACCACTGGAGGTTGAACCCTTGCAGCAAGTTTGCGCCACCTCTGGGCGTACTCTTTAAATCCCTTATTACTCTGTTGCGATAGATTCTGCAACTGCACATGGTTGGGCACCAAATCACTATTGTATTGATAGTGTCAGACGAAGGCCTCAGCCAGGTCTCTCCAGCTTCTAATGTTGGTTGGCTCCAAACCCATGTACCACTCCAAAGATGGACCAGACAGGCTGTCTTGAAAGAAATGCATCAGCAACTTCTCGTCATCAGAATAATTAGACATTTTTCTGTAGTATGACCTGCGGTGTACCCCTGGGACAGGTCGTCCCCTTATACTTGTCAAAGTCAGGTACCTTGAACTTCGGTGGAATCCTTAGACCTGGGATCATCCCCAAGTTAGACATATCCAGACCAAGAGAATTCTGATTCTCCAAATTCCTCATCTTTTCTTCTATCAATTTGAACCTTTTGTTCGCATTAGATTGCAAACCTGCTCCCAGATCTCCCATGGAGAAAATATCATCGTGTTCGTCCTCCTCCCACTAAGGACCATCATTTCCATGTACAGCGCCTGCTGCACCTGTCATATGAATTCCGGCTTGATTACCTCCGCCCGGAGGAATAACAACTGTTGGGATAGCATCGGCATGGGGAGTGCCATTATCAGCTGGAGGAGGAACTGCAGTGGTCCCGCTGTTGCACCTCAAAATTTGCCCAACCCTTCTTTACCTAGCTTATGTTTTATTGCATTCATATTAGCATTATCATTTGCATAGCATTGACATGTGTGCAGGAGATTAAGAGGTATGACTACCTATCAAAGGGCTACACAAGGCTATGAAGCTAGCCAAGAGGTTTATCCAAGTGTTCAAGGGTTGATATCCTCACCAGAGAATTCTAAGATCCACACAAAGAGTGGTTGAAGCCACATGTGTATATCTCCTTACTTGAGAGTTGTGGGAAGTATTCAGATGATTCTGAAGCCATGTGTTGCACCCCAAAATTTGCCCAACCATTTCTCGTTATTTGGCTTATGTTCAACTCATTTCATTTTGTATCTGCATACCGCATACATTGCATTTTTTCAGTCAGATTGACGTTATCAGGATTACAGCCCTCTTATCACGTTTCAGGCAGTGCAAACCAGTTCGAATAAGCAGGTTTTGTTGTGGAATTTGTGCTCGTCCTAATGATTCGGTCTACGCTGTTATTTTTGAGGATATTTTGGTGTCCGGTTTTTACCGTTTATTTCGCTATATTCTCGCATCTTTTTTAATTGATTTAATTGATCTTCATTGCATTTTCTAGATTTTTTCCTTAAATTTTGACATTAGAAAATAGATTTTAAATAGTCTTTCTATTTTTTATAAATTTCTAGATATTAAGTGAGTTGTTTAGAAATTAATAGCTTGATTTTCTAGATTTTAAATTCTTTTTTAGATTTAATTCTTTTTAGAAATTAATAGATTTTATTTCTTTTAGAATAATTGATTTGTTTTAGAGCATATTAGGTTAGATTTAATTCTTTAAGATTTTATTAGGTTTTAATTGACTAGATGTTAATTAGTTAGTTTTAATTGAGATAGGATTTGATTAGAATATTAATTAGATTTTGGGTTTAATGGATAATCAATTTTAATTAGGATATTAATTGGCTTTGATTAGTTTTGTTAATGGGGTTTTAATCATGTTCAGCATAATTTTCGTTTAGCATTAATCAAGTCTTTAATTCAGCTTTAATCATTAATTAGGCATTAATTAGCAGTTAATTTAGTCAGATTTTAAGCATTTTCGTTTTAGCATTAATTGTCCGTTTTCATCATCATTAATTGAATTAATCAGGTCATTAGTTTAAGTCTGAGTTGGTGGGCCAAGTGTCTGTTTTGGGGGCCCATTTTTGCTGCCACTTGGCAGCGTATAAAGCTGCACACATCCTCTCTCTCTCTCCGCTGGACACCTCACACCCACATGTCCCACTCATCCCCATCACACCCTGCATGGCCACCACGTCACACGGCTAGGTGGCGCGCCCTCGTCTCTCACATGCAAACTCGCCGGAGCTTTCACCGGCAAAATCATACGGTGGTGCCTCAAGCCAAATCTCGCCGGAAAACTGCAACTGCCACCGAAACCTTCATCTTCTCCACCGCATTCATCAATCATCTTCATCGTTCTCCAAGTAATTTCCCAGAATCTCAGAAAACCTTCATCACCTGTTCATCTTTCTTTCGGCAATTATCCCCAGATCCATCTAATGTTCATCGTGTTCTTTATCAGGTTCATAATCTTTTCCAGATTTCTTCTTCGATCTTCATCATTTTCGTACCATCTTCATCAAGATTTGTCTAGAAACCGATCAAGAATCTTCAACCACCTTCATCAACGTTCATCACACATTCATAGACCTCCAAAGATTTTCCAAAAAACTGCAAGAGCATTCATTCGTCTTCATCAACCTTCAACGAACTTCACCATTTCCAAACGATCTTCATCTTCTTCGTGAAGCTTCCCCAAAAATCCAAACGCCTGAACAGATCTTTGACGTGCAAACTTCCAAGATGCCTTGGATCTTCATCGCAACATCCCAGACTCATCACCTTCCGCTCATAATCGTTTTTTCCAAGAACATTCATCAGATTCGTCAAGAATTCCATCCGACGCTCCATAGATTTCAACATCTCTCAACAAGTTCCGGTAACATCCCCCTCCGTTTTCAGTTAACTTACGTGAACAAACTCCAAGATCTGTTGATCTTCATCAAAGCTTGCATGAAAGCTCCGTCAATCTTCGTCCGGTGGATCTAGAAACTTCATCCTGGAGAACACCTCCAATCTTTATCAAGATCCAAACGCTTAAGCTTCATCATGCATCAAAACCTCTCTAGATCAACAAGCCTCACGATTAAGCCTCACGATCCGTCATCTTCCTCAGCTCTCGTCATCCTCAACGACGGCAAGCTTCGAACACGACTTCAATCTCTTCTGTTAGGATCCATATGAAACTATTCAGCTTCGCAAATCTTCATGGATCTCCCTCGCAAGCTTCAAATGTCCAACCTCAACAATGATCGACGCAGATCTCTGGGTTTAGTGGCTTATTTGTCAAGTTTTTGTTGTTGATCTCATTTTTGCAGTTTGGTTTCGGGAGAAGTGAGGACAGGTAAGAGGTGGAGCGGAGAAAGGTTGAGGCGGAGGGATTGAGAGACAGACGGCGGCTAGGGTTGGTGAAGCAGAATGAGGAAGAAGCTAGGACCTCCTTGGTGGTTCATGGGCCTTGTGGCCCAATTTCAGTTTCTGGACCTTACACCCCCCATTTTCGCGTTTCCACCCCCCCACCCCCCTCTGTGTTTTTTCAGTTTTTTTTTGTGAGAGGTTGGTGGGCCAAGCCCAACCTCTTTTTTCAGGCTCACACCTCCCGTTGTCCAAACGCACCTCCCGTTTCCCCCTTTTTTTGTTTTTCTGGCTGTTGTATTGTGGGCTTAAGCCCAATTGTTTTTTTCAGGCTGCACCCCTGTTTGGCTGTTGTAACCCCCTTCCCTTTATTTTTTGCTTTTGTATTGGATATTGCCTTGTAATAGATTCTAGTTTTATTTTCTATTTTGCTTTTAGGAATTATAGTTTTATTTTTCCTTTAGAATATTATTACATATTTTTTAGCATAAAATTAATATGCTATTTTTTAAGTACTATTTTCTTTTTAGGAAATTATAGAATATTATAGGGTTTATATAGAATTTTCATTTTATTTTCTATATGCAATTTACTTGTAATTTCTTTAGAGTTTTCTATTAGGAATTTATTGCCTATTTTAGGAGTAGAATATTATTTTCATTTGTTATTGAATTTCTCTCCTCATATCTCTTCTGCTATCTGATTTTACTCTGATTTTATTATGTGCTGGCCGTGTGACATGATTCAATTGGAGAATGATTTTCAATATCATTTCTATATCTTGTCTTTGACACGGATATCAATACGCTACCTCTTAGAGTTTAATTTCTCTTATAAGTCGAACCATGACGGTTTAGCGTTACATTGATTCTGATTCGAAACGTCACCATCAAGGATCCAGGGAGGAGAAGATTGGAATGGAGCTTGCGCACAATGTCGAGGGCCGACGGAGCCGCTTCGTTCGATAACATCTTTCTTATTCAAGTCTTCGTGCAACCGTCGAGTGTTGTGAGCTGTAGCGTTAGATACGTAGGAAATGGTGATTGAGGGGTTTCCTCTCAATCATCTAGAGTGTTCAGTGTAGCACCCTTTGGGTGATATATGACGCACTCGCTCCTACGCCTTAGGTTCTCGCGTGTGTGTCCCGAGTTCCTTCCCATTTAGGCGTGTTAGGCCTACTTCCTCTTTGTTCTCGCCCCCGCGCGATCGAAACCCTTTTCTCTCGCATCCTGGCGATTGAGATCCCTTATCTTACCCCTGTGCAACCAAGACTTGTTTTCCGCGTTCGCCGAACTACGTTTGCTCTGATCTCTCGTACCAGACGAGAGTACGTAGGCATAGGGTTGCGATAATCCTAGCGAGCTCCCTTTCCCCCCTTTCCTGTAGTTAGCCGAACTACAGCTGCTCTGATTTCTCGTACCAGATGAGAATATGTAGGTATAGGATGCGATATCCTAGCGAGCACACTAACAACTAACTTCTCCGTTCTCTCGCTGCCGTGCGATCGAGACTTTCCCGCTAACGACTAATCTTCCCTTTCTCTTGCCCCAGCGCAATTGAGACCAGACCATAGTTCTAGTTCCCGTAGGTTCCCACACCTTTAAAACCAATGACATACTACGTCAGTTCTACCGCAAACAAGTAACCCCTAAGTCTCCAATCGTCGAGCAGCATACACCTAACTTCTAGAATGTGTATGCTAGTATCGTCAATCCTTTCTCTCACCCCTGTGTGATCGAGAACCCCCATAATCCGTATTATCTCGAACTACGCAAGCTCTGATCTCTCATATCTGTTGAGAGTACGTAGGCACAATACTGACGTATTGGCGAGCCAGCTTCCTCCATCTGTAACCCGTAGTTAGCCGAACTACATTGACTCTGATTTCTCGTTCTCTGATGAGAATACATAGGCATAAAGCGCGATGCTTTGCCGAGTCAATTTGCTTTTCTTTTCAGACCAGCCTTGATAGGTAGATAGTAAAACCAACCCGTCAGATAAACACAACAAGCATGGATTCCATCGAGTACGATGGACGCGAGGGGTGCTAATTCCTTCCCCTTGCGTAACCGACTCCCGAACCCAGACATGGTTGCGATGACCTTGTCTTATACCTTTTCGTCAGGTTTTTCCGATTGTTTCCTTTCCCTTTCTGTGGGATAAATAACGAAAGGTGGTGACTCTTTTGTTTTGCCGGTACCTTATTTTCGCGGTAGCGACAACTGGCGACTCTGCTGGGGATTGTGATGGTTCCCTATGCGAGTCTCGCCTTGGATTTTCTTCCTAGCTGTTTGGATTTTCTTCCTAGTCGCACGCAGTTGCAAGAATTATCTCAGGCGAACAATGAATCCTTCAGAGGATATGCGCGGAGATGGAGAGAATTCGTTGCTCGTGTTCAACCCCCACTTCTGGACAGGGAGTTAGTTGACATATTCCTGGGTACCTTGAAAGGCCATTACTTTGATAAGTTGATCAGTGGAAGAGTGTCGAACTTTGCTGACTTAGTGATAGCAGGAGAACACGTAGAGAACGGTATCAAGAATGGATAGATCTGAGACATTCCTGTTACTTCAATTTCTGAAAGTAAATCAGTTGTTAGCTCTCAAGAAGAATGGGAGAGAGAAAGTGATGTCATCCCAGAATCTCTCGTGTCTCAGATTCAGTGTTCAGACACTTCGAGTGTTTAGAGTCAGCTATATGTTGGGTCTGTATGTCAGATATCTGCTCCCCACCAGGGTCAACAATCATACCATCATCAACCGTGTCAGCACGCCAGACGAATGCCGAGGAAGCCAGAGAGGAATTTTGCTCAGCTACCGGTATCGTACAGTCAGTTGTTACCAGGTTTGATCAAGAGTGGATTGGTTGTGCTAAAAGAAATTAATTCTGCGATTCCTCCGTATCCGCTAGGCTTCGACGTCAACACCCGCTGTGAGTACCATGCTGGGGCACAGGGGCATTCAACTGAAGACTGCAAGGTGCTTCGAAGCCAAGTTCAGACTCTGTTGGATTCTAACAGGATCTCAATCACGCCTCAGGGTTTTCATATTAACGACCTTCCTTCATCGAGCCGAGTGGGTGTATTAGTTCAGGTTATGGAAGAGTTCACTGAGAGCAGATGTTCAGAGGAGTATCAGGATGACTTCGACGATCAATTATGAAGATGGCTAGCTCAGCAGCAAATCAAGTTCGAAAAGCCCGGTTCCCAGAAGCCGGCAACATGTGTTTTATCATGTCATTTCTCTGCATTTGTAGTTTCTTTCCTGTTAAAGTGCAAATTGCATTCGTAAAACTTGTATTGTTTTCAATTGATATTGATAATGAAATGAATATGCATGTTTTGAACTAATCCATTCGTGTTCACTCAATGTTTTAACTGATGTCAAAAGCTTGTGTAAGCGGAATCCGGGGAGGATGACGAAATCCAACGAGGCGTAAGCTTTCGATGCTATGCTTTTGAACAAAAAACCTGTTGATGATGTACATGCATTGTTTCAAATCCCAAACACCGGAGATATAAGGAAGATAATCCCTTGTTAACCCCTTAGAGCCGAGTAGTAAGAGTTTTCTTTCTGAAGATGAAAAACCCTCAATCTTAATCCGGGGCAGGGTAGGTGTCAGTTAATTTGACCAAGCTTTCAAATTACAAAAGGAGTGTCCGTCCGAGGATCAATCACACCGCTATAGGTCGTACCTAAAAAACCATGATGGTTAAACCTGGCCGATCAGGAGTGAAATAGTCACAATCCCAAATAAGTCATATGAGCCGATGCCATACGATTTGTTCAAAAAAAAGAAGAAAGAAAGAAAAGAATCAAAAGGAAAAAGCCCGCTAAGTCGAACCTTGAAAGCAAGCGACTTAGGAAAAAATTAGGGTACCCCGCTGAACTTCAAAATTGAAGAAACTCAAAAGAGTTAGTCCAGGAAAAAGTTAGGGGAAACGAACAAACGAAAAACGAAAAACGAAAAGCGAAAAAAAGGATTACGAAAGAAAGTCCTTGAGAAAGAACGAAATCGTGTGACTCCGGACGCCAAAAGACGAAAAGAGAGCGATTGTCACTTCGAAAAGTGTAATTTCCTGAACCTTCACTCTTATCATGTAACCTTTGAAAGGTGAATGCTAAGGTCGAATTATATGAACATAGGATTGGAGAACATCACGGAGAATGGGTGGGTTAAAATTGATTTTGAGCCTTTATCTTTTCTTTCTTAAACCGTGAACCTGACCACGCTACAACCTGAAAATGTTCTAATTGAAGCAGGTTTGTTTCGAAAGCATACTTCGGTAAAGATCACATCGGAACTGACTCCTAGAAAGGATTCCCATTACAGCGTTGTATTGATGTTGACATGTTAATGAATGGTTTCGTACGTTTTATGTCACAAATTTTTTTTTCCAGTGAACAGGAATGGATTTTGAAAACTGCCATATGCATTGCATTTGATATGTCTTTTATACAGAACAATTAGTCTTACTTACGAGTAAGCGCTTGCCAGCAGGAAAGTTTCCACAGTGGAAAGATTTGATCAGAATAGAACGCAGAATGCCTGAATTCCGGTGAACCAGGGCAAGCTACGTCAAACGATCACAGCATGGGAGTCAGCCATCCAGAAGTCAGTTAATCTGAAGCAGTCAGGTTGAGATTCTATTAATCTCTCGAGGACAACTAGGGTATTTCCTCACAGATTAGCCAATCAGGGGCAAAGTCGTTGCAAGACAGGGGCAGGCCACCCTAAGAGTGCAGAAGTTATTTCTTTCCCGTGGGGAAATTAATACGAAGTACCTCTTCGAGGTTCAAGATGTTGAAGCAGATCCGGGTGTAGAGATTGCAGATTTCCTCTCAAGAAACATCCCCACAGAGATCCCACAGGCTGCGACAAAAGCTGAAAGCGAAGGAATCTTTCCTCTCCGTATTGGCAGAGATTGTCAGAAGTCGTTATAGATTCTGGGGTAGGCCATCGTGAGTTCATTTCATGGCATGTTTTTCCAAGTAGGATGATTCCTTCTTCCACAGCAGGTTCAGTTGTGTTTCCCCACGGAGTCTGAACAGGGAGTTTTGAGCATTGATGTGTCTCCCCGAACGGAGATGGATTCTCCCTAACCAGATGTATCCTAGGAAGGATCATCGTATCCCCGGTTGAGTCATGCGCAGAGGTGTATACTCATTCCCAGCAGTGGGTCAGCATGCAGTTTTCTCCTAGAAGACTATCCGCAAGTGGTTAGCTCTCGATAGTCCAGACTGAAGTCTCCGGCAGAGTTGTTTGTCCAAGATGATTCTTGAAGTCCTCAGTGGAGTTGTTTGCCCAAGATGATTCTTGAATTCCTCAATGGAGTTGTTTGCCCAAGGTGATTCTTGAAGTCCAGCAGGGTTGTTTGTTCAGGATGATTCTTGAATTCTTCAGCAGAGTTTATTCGTCCAGGATGATTCCTGATCCTTAGAGCAGAGTTACTTGATAGTTCTCCCGAAACCCCCAGCAAATTCGGTCTCACCTTTCCAGCATTTATTTTGCGGGAATAATTCTGCGATACCTGGTTATCCCCAGCGGAGTTGGCCTTGTCTTCGGCATTTATTTTGCTGAATCAAATATGTGTACAACTTTTCTCCAGCAGCCCGAGCCTGCATTTGCATCTTTGCGTATATCATCATATCTGCATCATATTTGCATTTCATCCTCAAATGCGTAGCATTTCCATCGTATGGAGCATTACGCCATAGAAAAATTCAAACATACACATATGCATACGAAGCATAAGCCAGTTTGTTATTAGGCTTCTGTGGCAACGTGAATCACCCTGCGGTCGATACAGGGGCATTTATCCAGCAGTTGTGTTCTGACAGCTCATCAGCTTACTTTCACTCGGGTTTCAGATCATACAACGGTTATAGTTTGTTCTCTGATGATGACATCCCCAAGCAGAGTTCCTTTGTCCATCAGTCCTATGATGTTGACCGATTCTCTTTCCGTTAATCTCTATTAACGATGTGTATCTCCGAGCAGATTCTCTTCCCGTTAATCTCTATTAACAATGTATTTCCCCAGCAAGTCTTCTTACCGTCTACCCTTAGACGACGTGAGTTGTGAATACGATCTTCCGTGGTTGTTCAGCATTCAATGATTTGGATTTTGGATATGGTTTTCTCTCCGTCTATCCTTGGACGATGTGAGATTTCAAGACTAATTTCAGATATGGTTACTCTCCGTCAATTCCTATTGATGTCGTGGCTCTCTGAAGAATGTTTGATTTCGTGCTGTCAATTCCTATTGACGACATGGCTCTTTGAACGTGGTTCTCTTTCTGTCGATTCCTATTGACGATGTGGCCCTTTGAATATACTTCCTCTTCATCAGCTCTTATGGACGAAAGGATTCATATGTTCGTTGAATAATTGTGAAGTTCGTTGACGTAATCATTGATTTGATCTTTCTTTCCGTCGATTCTTATTGACGATGTGGTTCTTTGGACAAGTTCTGCTTCCCGTCTTTCTTTAGATGATGTGAGTATCAGATTATTTCCTGTTTATCCTCAGATGATGTGAGCGTGGTAGCCTTCTTGCCGTCTACTTTTAGACGATGTGAGTATTGGATGTCTACCCTCAGATGATATGAGCGTGGTGGCTTTCTTTCTGTCTATCCTTAGACGATGTGAACGTATGGTGTCTTCCTGTCTTTCCTTAGACGACGTGAGTATTCTTCTCTTTCTGACGAAGGGAAAAGATCAAGTGCATGTTGATCCGGCCTATGGATTTGATGTCTGTGGCGTTACACAGATGACTGACAATGGGGTCATGTGTTCTGTATCTGATGAGCAGACAATTTGTTGTCGTGCAACTGTATTCAGTCTTCAGAGATCTCGTTCCCAACCAGTTTTGCAGTTTATTTCTGCAGGTTGGCAAATCACCAGTTACCGTGTAACCGATGATCCCTTGATGATTTGAGGACAAAGTTCTACAGCTAAATCAGATGATCATCCTGACGGAGGTTTGAGATTAGTCATTCATTAGCTGGTTGTCGTGCAACCATATTCAGTTTTCTGGATAGTTTTCCCCAATCAGTTTTGCAGTTTATTTCTGCAGGTTGGCAAATTTTTGGGTTCTTTGGTATTCAACTATCTTCTACCTTCGAATGTTTGAAAGTCGTTCGCTTCTCAACCCTTCAGGTCCAAGCCGTTTGAATAGGGGCAGTTGTTGCACCCCAAAATTTGCCCAACCATTTCTCGTTATTTGGCTTATGTTTCAACTCATTTCATTTTGCATCTGCATACCGCATACATTGCATTTTTTCAGTCAGATTGACGTTATCGGGATTACAGCCCTCTTATCACGTTTCAGGCAGTGCAAACTAGTTTGAATAAGCAGGTTTTGTTGTGGAATTTGTGCTCGTCCCGATGATCCATTATACGCTGTTATTTTTGAGGATATTTCGGTGTCCGGTTTTTACCGTTTATTTCGCTATATTCTCGCATCTTTTTTAATTGATTTAATTGATCTTCATTGCATTTTCTAGATTTTTTCCTTAACTTTTGACTTTAGAAAATAGATTTTAAATAGTCTTTCTATTTTTTTATAAATTTCTAGATATTAAGTGAGTTGTTTAGAAATTAATAGGTTTATTTTCTAGATTTTAAATTCTTTTTTAGATTTAATTCTTTTTAGAAATTAATAGATTTTATTTCTTTTAGAATAATTGATTTGTTTTAAAGCATATTAGGTTAGATTTAATTCTTTAAGATTTTATTAGGTTTTAATTGACTAGATGTTAATTAGTTAGTTTTAATTGAGATAGGATTTGTCGACTCTAGGGACCGATCACTTGTGACTCAGCTGAGTGAGGTCTCTTCATGGAGTGATGATGCCAAACCAGAAATGGTGAACGTATCATCATTTCGTGAAAGTTTGTGACGCTGGGAAACGCATAGGATGTCAAACCTTTGTCAGTTTAGGTCCATACCTGTGAGTGGGAGGATTTTTGCAGGAAACTTGACTTCTAGCCAACTCGGTATTTTGGTTTTCTCTCGTCACAACAAACTTATCCCGTCAGCAGCGCAGCAATATTCAGAGCTTTGTGGGGGCTGTGATCCCGTGTTTGTTGCATCTTGCATTGCATTTCATGTGCATCTCATGCTTGCATGTTCATCCTCGGCCGGAACAGAAAGCTTACCCGTCTTTTGCCCAACTCGCAGTTGATTTCCCGGTATTCGTATTGGACTTGGATCAGCTTCGAGATCATGAACTCAGAAGAGCAGAACTTGGTTGTTACCAGGGCAGAGTTTGAATTGTTGAAGGATCAGTTGGGTCAATTCATGGAAGCTGTGGCAGCTATGACTAGAGATGAGGCCAATGATCAGAGGATCCCGGTGAACAATGTTGCTTAAGCCCAGCCTGTGCAGATTCCTGTCAGAGATAAAGATGCATCTTCTCTCCATGACACAAACTATCAGCATTTCACTTTCCCCGTATCTCCAGGAAGATTCTACCTGTGAAGGCTGTGCAGTTTATTTCTGCGATTGACATCGTTTTCCTCAGTAGTTTGTGGTTCATATACCTAGTTGAGCGAGTGCAGGTTCTCGTAGAACATTATTCCCCGGCAGAAGGTCGCCTAAAGTTCGTTTCCCCAGGTTAAGTCCAATTGAGATTGGTGTGACTTCTTCTCCTCGACAGGATGATTCCTCTTCCCTACCAGAGTGGCTCTTTCTCCTTGACAGGCGGGCTTTCCCTTCAGCATTTATTTAGCTGATGGGGTCGTAGCATTTTGCATGATTGCCTAGCATTTACCCTAAATGCGTAGCATTTCCACCGTGTGGAGCATTACGCCATTGTCAAACATATGCATGTGAAACATGAGCTAGGTCGTTACTGTTCTTTTTTTGCAGGTGTTCCTCAGCGAAGTGGTTTGCTCAAGATGATTCTTGAATTCCCCAGCAGAGGTTGTTTGCTTAAGATGATTCTTAAAATCCCCAGGGAAGTCGCCAGAGTTGTTAACTCAAGATGATTCTTGAAGTCCCCGGTGAAGTTTTTTGTTCAGGATGATTCTTGATTTCCTCAGCAGAGTTTATTCGTCCAGAATGATTTCTAGAATCCCCGAAGTAGAGTTACTTGATAGTTCTCCAGAATCCCCAACGGAGAAGCGTCATCCCCAACAGGTTTTGAAAAGAGAAGTTGAAATTTCCTTGAAGACTTACTGATGAAGTCCGACTGCAATGTTGAAGCAGTTCTCCTAGCGGACGCGGAGTGCCTGATGGCAGATGATCGTATATCCTTATTGGTCCATGATTGACTAAGGATTCTATTTTCGACTTACTGACGAAGTCCGGCTGACGCCCGAGAGTTTCTTTGAATGCCCGATGGCATAACTAATTCGATTGACAAAAGTTCCTAATGACCTGATGAGTCCCGAGGAATTCTTCTGCTGCCGTGCCGCAGAATGCCTGACGGTAGTACCAGTTATGTATCACCAGTTACCGTGTAACCAGTGAGCCCTTGATGACTTGAGGAAGAAGCTGCAGTGAAATCTGATGATCATCCTAACAGAGATTTGGGCCAGTTGCCGTGCAACTGCCATTTAAGACTTCAAAGATTGTCCTACCTATCTGGGCATCGTTTACCTGTGCGGTTGGCGAGGTTCTGGTTACCGTGTAACCAATTCCCCAGCAAGTGGCCGTGCAACTACCACTTCAGATTTTGAAGATGTTCTTACCAATCAGAGTATCGGTTACTTGTGCGGTTGGCAAATCACCAGTTACCGTGTAACCAGTGATCCCTCGATGATTTGAGGACGCAATGATATCAGATATGTCAAATCAGTAATTCTTCAGCTAGTTGTCGTGTGTTGCACCCCAAAATTTGACCAACCGGTTCCCACATCTGGTTTATGTTTCGACGCATTTTGCATTCGCATTCACATACCGCATACATTGCATTTTTTTAGTCAGATTGACTTTATCGGGATTACAGCCTCCCCTGGCGTTTCAGGCATTTCAGGCCAATACGGGGATTTTTTTTGAGAATTGGTGCTCGTTCCCTGTGTTTTCAGGTCATCTCGGTGCCCGGTTTTTACCGCTTATTTCGCTATGGTTGCGCAATTGTTCTCTAATCGATTTAATCGGCTTCCTGGCATTTTTAGAATTTTCCCTTTTATTTTCTAGATTGTTAAATAGATTTTAATAGATTTATTTGAGTTTTTTCTAGATATTAAAGAATTTTTTTAATATTTTCTTATAGATCTAATAGTTCTTTTAGAATTTTAAATAGATAATTCTTTTTAAATAGTTATATAGATCTTTGTTTTGATATTAAATAGTAGATTTTTAATTGGTTTAATAGGATAACTCTCTTTGTAGAATTAATAGAGATTTAATCATTTCTTTTTAATTAGAGTTTAATTTCTTTTTTAGGATTAATAAAGATTAATATTAGATTTTAATCATTTTTTTAATTAGGTTTAATTAGGATTGATTAGTGGTTTTTAACTACTTAGATTTAATGACCGTTTAATTGAGTTTTTAATTCAGGTTTTAATCATGTTAATCATCCATTAATCAGTGTTTAGTCAGAATCATTAATTAGTGTTCATGTAATTAACAGAGTCCTTAAGTGATAGTGGGCCAGATGTCCAAAATTCGTGAGGCCCACAAGTCCACACGCCACATGTCCTATTTAAGAGATGTCACGCGTTTCCTTCAGGCTCCTCCACCTCACTTTTCCTTCACTCAGAGCTGACACTTCACACTCCACTACCCCACTTCCCTGCCACTTGTCCCCTTCTCTCGCTCTGCATGCGCCACCTCACACTCCACTCACTCTCCAGTCTCCGCATGCAAGATGCCACGCTTCCCACTCCATATCTCACCGCCGACCATGCAAACTCACCGGGAAACTCATCGGTGAAATCAAACGGCGCTTCTTACGGCCAAACTTCATCGGAAATCCGTAACTGTCGCCGGACTTTCTAACCACCCGTCTGAAACTGCAAATTTTCAGATCTTCTTCCTGGACTCCATCTCTGTTCATCAGTCATCATGAACAATCATCAGCGAATCTTCAAGATCCTTCAAGATCTTCGTCCAACAAACTTCATCGGCTTCATCATTTTCCAGGATTTGCATCAAGAATCTCATCGTTCTTCATCCAACAGTCATCACAACTTTATGCATGTTCATGAGATTTCCAGATCTTGATGTGTTCATCAAGATCTTTCAAGATCTCTAACAACATCACTTCAATCGCCATCTAGATCTCCAGATCCTCAAAGAACGCCATGGTGTTCTTAGCAAGCTTTCCAGATCTGCGAAGATTTTCTTCGACGTTCATTAGTTGCTACTCAACTTCTCCAGATTTGTCATCAAACCTCCATCGTTCTCACTCAATAACCTTCATACATTCAAGATGTTTTTCCAGAAACCCTCAGATCTGCGAACCTTCGCACTCACAAACCATCCAGACCACATCAACCTTCTCCGTGTACATTGAGCCTTCAAGCTTTTCTCCAGATTTGTTCGTGTATCCATCTCCTCGTCCAGATTCGTTCTTCGTATCAGTCTTCTCAAGAATCTGCATCTACCTTCATCTCGTTTGTTGTTGGATGTTAGCGTCAGGGAAAAAGGATGTAGAGTCTGTTTAGTTTCGCAGGTTTGGGTTGACAGAAGAAGTGCACGGAGGGGCGAGTTTTTTGTTTGAAGTGGAAGTATGATCTGAGACGGAGGAAGTCTAGACGGAGATTGAGAAGGAAAGGAAATGAAACGAGAGATGGAGATTGTGATAGAGCGAAGTTTGTGAGAGAGAGAAGGGAACGACGCATTTTGTGAATAGTGTTTTGGGACATTGAGAGTGACCTAGGGTTTTGACAGTATTGAGATGGACGTATGTTTGATTGTGGGCCTTAGGTCCATTCACACTCATTCTGGCATGTACTAACTGTTTTTGTCATGCACCTCCTTCCCCGTGTGTGTGAGTGTCTGGTGGGCCTCAAGCCCACTTGCTTTCATTTTGGACACACCTCCTATTTTTTCTGTACGCACCCCCCTCCCCGTTTGTGTGTTTTTGTTGGGCTCTGGGCCCAATTTCCTTGGGTTTTTACTGCAGTACCCCCTGTAACAATTACTCACCCCCCTCCTTGCATCTATTTTTATCTTTGTATGGACATTTTAATTGTAATATTTTGTGTTAGGATTAGTTTAATTTTTTAGAATAGTTTAATCCTTAGAATATAACTTTAGGTTTTAATTCCTTTTAGGAAATTTAGATAATATTTTCATTTAGGAAATTAGTTTAATTTTCTTTTAAGAGAATTTAGGATTTAGTTAATTTCTTGTTAAGGAGATTTATAGATTTAATTCTTTTTAGGATATATTTTCCTTAGGAGATTATTTTTGCCGTATTTTAGGAGTAGACTATTATTTCCATTTTGCGTTGGATTTCTCTCCTATTTTCTTTTCTATCCGATTTTATTCCCGATTTTATTTCTGGCTGGCCGTGTGACACGATTCAATTGGAGAATGATTTTCGATATCATTTCTCTATCTTGTCTTTGACACGGACATCAACACGCTACCTTTTAGAGTTCAACTTCTCGTATAAGTCGAACTATGACGGTCTAAGCGTTACATTGGTTCTGATTCGAGCGTTATCATCAAGGATCCAGAGAGGAGAAGATTGGAATGGAGCTTGCGCGCACGTCAGGAGTCAACGGAGCTGCTTCGTTCATCATCATCATCTTATTCAAGTCTTCAGGCAACCGTCGAGTGTTGTGGGTTACATCGTTAGATACGAAGGAAATGCCAGCTGAGGAGTTTCTTCTTAGGTTCTTGCGTGTGTGTCCCGGGTTCCTTCCCGTTTAGGTGTAGGCCTGCTTCCTCTTTGTTATCGCCCCGGGCGATCGAAACCCCTTTTCTCTCGCGTTCAGGCGATCGAGACCCCTTCTCTTGCCCCCGTACAATTGAGACTCGTTTTCCCGTCGAACTACGTCTGCTCTGATCTCTCGTACCAGACGAGAGTACGTAGGCATAGGATGCGATATCCTAGCGAGCTCCCTTTTCCCCGTTCCCCGTTTTAGCTGTAGTTGGTTGAACTACAGCTGCTCTGATTTCTCGTACCGAGTGAGAATATGTAGGCATAGGATGAGATATCATAGCGAGCACACTAAGAACTAACCTCTCTGTTTTCTCGCTGCCGTGCGATCGAGACTTTCCAGCTGACGACTGATGTTATCCCTTTCTCTTGCCCTTGCGCATTTGAGACCAGACCGTAGTTCTAGTTCCCGTAGGTTCCCGTTCCTTTCAAACCAACTTCATCTCTCACTCCTGTGTGATCGAGAACACCCTATTTAGCCGTAGTTAGCCTGAACTACGGAAGCTCTGATCTTTCACGCTGTGTGGAAGTACGTAGGCACAAGACGCGAAGCCTTGGCGAGCCAATTCCCTGTAGTTTCCCGAACTACGATGACTCTGACTTTCTCTCTTGAGAATACATAGGCATAGAGTGCGACGCTCTATCGAGTCAGTTTCTCTCCGTTTAGATTTAGCAGCCGTAGATAGATTGTTTTGCATCCTTTAGACAAACCAAGCAAGCGTGGATCCCGTCGAGTAAGACGGACGTGAGGGGTGCTAATACCTTCCCCTTGCGTAACCAACTCCCGGATCCAGGATTTGGTTGCTATGACCATTCCTTTCTGGTCTTTGCGGTAGGTTTACTTCGAGCTTTTCCTTTCCCCCCTTCGGGATAAATAACGCACGGTGGCGTCTCTTCTGTCATAGCCGGCGCCGATTTTCGCAGTAGCGACAGCTGGCGACTCTGCTAGGGACCCAACGTCCCTTAAGAGAGTCAATCCTAGCGCTTGTTTGCTTGTCTTTGAATGTTTACTTTTGTGCGTTGTATGTTGTATTTTACTGTATTTACAATTTCCGCACTATATTATTATTTGTTGTTGTTGTGTTGTTGGGTGGTTGTTCCTTTTGAGTGAGAAGCCAAACCCAGGCTTGAGTACACACATAGACTTAGAAGTAGAGAGTAGTGGTTAGCCTGCTTGCTTAGCTCGCACCAGCTAGCCGCGAAATTTACGCTCGGACGAGATTCTCTTTGATGCTTCTTGCCTGGCCCTTAGGGCTCGACAAGTTGTTTGACCCGAGGATTGTCGACTCTAGGAACCTATCAATTGGGAATTCGACTAAGTGAGGCCGCTTCAAGGGATGATGATGCCACACCTTCTGGGTATCTATCATTGCTCTTGAAAGTCTGTGACGTTGATACCCGCATAGGATGTCGTACCTTGTTAGATTAGGTTCATACCCGTGAGTGGAAGGGTTTTTGCAGGGAACTTAACTTCCAGCCAACCCGATATTTTGGTCTTCTCTTCAGAGCGAACTTACTCAGTCAGCAGCGCAACATTATTCAGAGATTTGTGGGGGGCTGTGATCCCGTGTTTGCTGCATATTGCTTTGCATGCACATTGTCTGCATCATATTGCATATCATTCTCCAGCTAGCCAGAGTCTGATCCAGCCGTTGTTTTGATTCTGAAGGTGATTCTCCAGTGTTTGGCCTGAGCGACTGTTGATTGTTAAAAGACGACCACGGGGTTGAAGCAGATTTGAGCAGAATCGAGCAGTGAAGCCAGTTGAAGGTTATTGGTAGCTATGTCTGAGAGCCACTTCCAGGCTCGTAACACCTTGACAGGGTTCACTATGACGACTAATCCTTTGTATGGCTCTATGTCTGAGGAAGACCTTCTGCAAGTGAACAACGTTACTGCAGACCAATTTGTGCAACCTCCGGTTAGGGACCGAGATCGACGTGAGCAGTTTGTTGTCCGAAATAAACGCCCTCCTCTTATCAACAATCAAGGTGTTTTTTTCCCTGTGGAGAATATCCGAAGAGAGATCCCGGTAGCTAGGACTGAAGACCCAAGAGCTCTTGAGTATGATAGAAGGCTCCGAGTGTTGGAAGAAGGAGTGAAAGCCTTGAAAGTTAAAGATGCTGTCAACCTCAATGCTGCAGACATGTGTCTGGTTCCTGGCCTGGTGTTGCCTCCTAAGTTCAGAGCGCTGAGATTTGAGAAGTACAAAGGAGATAGCTGTCCGAAGCAACATTTGGTGATGTTCTACCGAAGAATGACTTCGTTTGTGCAAAACGACAAGTTGATGATTCACTGCTTTCAAGATAGTCTGACTGGGGCATCTCTGAGTTGGTATATGCAGTTGGAGAGTAATCAGATCCAATCATGGGTGGATTTAGCCAGAGCTTTTCTGAAGCAGTATGATTACAACCTGGATATGGCTCCTCATCGCATGCAGTTGCAAGAATTGTCTCAAGAGAACAATGAACCCTTCAGGAAGTATGTTCAGAGGTGGAGAGAATTTGCTGCCAGAGTGCATCCACCGCTCCTAGACCGAGAGTTAATGAGCATGTTTGTAAACTCCCTGGAGAGCCCGTACTTCGAAAGAATGCTCGTAAATGCACCAAATTTCTCTGCATTGGTAGGATTGGGTGAACGCATTGAGCATGCCGTAAAAATTGGGAAAATTCAGATTACTTTGGGTGGTCAGGCTAGCGAAACTGAGTCTCTTGGTAGCTACCAAACTGAAGAAGGAGTTGTGATCAATGCAATCGTGCCAGATGTTGAGTATCCTCGGGATGAATCGGTGAAATCTGTTGGTTCTTCATCTTCTGTGTCTTGTTATGCGGGACAGACAATTGCGCCTAGGGCACCATATCCAGAACTTTATGTCGCTACTCTGGCAAATCAGCGAACTCATGGCCGAGGTTATCAGAATCAGCGCCCAAATCAGAACAGGCCTCGTAACAACTTGGAACGAAGGAATGCTCCTTCTCACCCAGTGCCTATGCCGTATAGTTACATTCTGCCACATTTGATCCAGAATTCTTTGGTGGAACCTAAAGCTCTTAAGCCGGTGCCAGAACCTTACCCTCCCGGGTACAATCCCCACGCTCAGTGTGGTTACCATGGTGGATCTCCAGGGCATTCCACTGAAGATTGTAAAGCTTTTCAGGCGAAGGTACAACAGTTGATCGACCAAGATTGCATTTCCTTTCGAGAAGGAATTCTGGTGGTTCATGACAATTTCTCAGCTATCTAAGCTCGTAGATGCAGAGGTTATTTCCAGAAGCCAGTGGTCCAGACAGGCAGGCGCCCTCAACATTGGCAGTCCTCAGACTTTTATATCATTTGCATTTGTAGTTTCTTTTCTGTTAGTTACTACTTGTTGTTAAACATTTTTTGTTTCGAATGGTAATATTGATAAGTGACTATGCATTTTCTGAATATCATGTCGTTGTCACTCATTTATTGCATTGCACCGACACTTGCATTTTATTTACTCCACTTTATCACTATGATTAGTGAAGATTGGAGGGAGGATGACGAAACTGAATACTCATAACCGATGATCGTATGCTTTCAGATAAAACCTTGCCGATGACGTACAAGGCATTGTTTCAAATCCCTAAACACTGGAGATATAAGGAGTTAGTCCCTTGTTAACCACTTCGAGCCAGGAAGTAGAAGTTTTTTCGGACTTTTAAACCCTCTCATATTAAACCGGGGCAGGGTAGTTGTCAGTTAGCTTGATCGAGCGTTCAAGTCTTATAGAGGAGTGTTGCCTTTTGAGGACCAATCACATCTTATTTTTTCCCCAGAGGTCGTACCTTATCAACCACAATGGTTAAACCTTACTGTTGTACCCCAAATTTTGACCCCTTAGATCCTCATTATCATTTTTAGAAGCATGATCATGCATTATCTAACCCTAAATCAGTGCAAGTTTATTATTGTCAAGTTACAGATGAATCAGGGTTCTCGCACCGACAAATTCAAAACAATCAAGGAATGATCAACCAATGATTTGGGCCAATTCAATCATGGAATGAAATCAAAGACAATATCAAAGTCAAATGGGAAGTCAATTTGAAGAAATCGTTTCAGAATCAAGAACAGTGCAGTCAGGAGGCCCCGATTAGGGTTTTTAACCAGTGGAAAGTCAACTGTGGTTTGACTTTGATGTTGGGAAAGGTTTTAATGGTGGGAGTGAGGTCCATGAAGTTAATATAGGCTATTAAAGACTATTCAAGAAGTGTCAAAGTCCCAGGATGTCCAGAATATCAACAGGCGACTCGATCGGCACCGATCGATCGTACGGTTGACCGAAAAGTCAACTCCTCGAATTTTGAGAATTGGAATCCAAGTTGTGAATCAAAGTTGTTCCTTATGTCATAATGGACTTGCATATCAATTTTCATGATCATTGGATCAAAGATGAGAGAGTAATCGAGAAATCGGGAAATTAGGGTTTTGAAAAGGGCTAAACCGTATCTCCTTAACCGCACATCCAATTGAGTTGGTTCTAGTCTCATTTGAAAGCTCTTGACAAGTCCTACAAAAGTCCCATACTAGTCCACAACCAGAAAATGCATACTTTTTGAGATATAAGCAAAAACATTCCTAGAAGGGAAAATAACTTAGAAAATTTCTAAGTCATTTTCACTTTAGAAGCTAAAATCAGCCAACTTCAAGGGGGTTTTTCACCTAGTTTCAAATAGAATCAAGATTTCTGGCCAACATGAAAGTTTTAGTACTATGTGAGGGCTTTCTAAATTGTACAAGAACATCTCAAGGTGAGTTGTGAGCTGAGAGATACATGTGTTCAAAGTTGGTATTTTGTCATGCTAGTCCCACATTGACCAATATTGCAAAAGCACCTCTATCACTCAAGTGGGCCAATTCTAACTTATCAAACTCATACTATCTGATATATTGAACATACTTAGCATGTTAGAACAGAGAGTTATCATGGAAACATCATGGAATTAAAGTTTGAAGTTTCATTGCCTAAGTTGAAAACTTTGACTTTTTCAAGCATGAGGTGTAAAGCAATTCTGCTCCAGCCACTCTACCAAGCCTCTAGGCTGTGTTTTCTCAGTAAAAACATCATTAAAACTTTCCCATTGGGTTGGGGAGACAGCCAAGGATCAGAAAAAGCAAAGCAAGTTGGCAAGTGGTTGAAAATATCAAGTTTGCTTCATGGCTAAGCAAGACCTCCCTAGTAAGCACCTCAACCACTTTCTCTATAAAAGGAGAGCTCCCTCACCTCATTACACACACATATTTTCTGATAGAAACCACAAATAACCTCTGTCATCACAATTCCATCATCTTGCTTCAATTTCTCAAAAATCACCAAGTTCACCAAAACACTCCAAAATGGCCTTGAAGTGAAATCTCTACCACATCAAGTTCTACATGTTCCAGCACCCAAACTATCATCCATACACTTTATAAATAACATATATAAAGTGTACAAACCATTGAACCACCAAAAATCACGAGAAATTAAAAAGTCAACTTTTCACTTGGCTCACTTTGACCAAAATCCATCAAAAACACCAAACTGAGTTCCAAACATCCTCTTGAGGTTTTGATCACTCATACACCTCACATATAACATATATCAACTGTCCAAACACTCACCAACCGTTAGAAGTTCATATCTTTTCATTTGGCATTGAAAGTGTGTTATTGCTTAAAGTGGAAGAAAACTCAAAAGCCAACAATTGAAGCAAGGAGTCTCTGGTTTTCTCAACATTTCTTGGCTTGCTAAATAGGATCATTAACAGGTATGTAACTGATCTTTATTAGCTTTAGCATCATATTTCATAAATTGACATTTTTTGTGTTTTGGTACATATTGAACTATGAACATTGCTTGATTCTTATAACACATGTTTTCAATAAATGATAAAAATCCTCATAAGCATGAACATAAGTGTGTGGACCATCTGTCTTGTTGGTATGCTGACTCACTTATTTTGTTATTCAACTGGTTTACTTGTTATATACAAACTTGATGGTTTTGGTGATGTGATGCTGTTGGTTTTGCTTTGTATTTTAAAATTTATGAAACTGTGGAAGATGAGGTCTCAAACCTATGAGCACTTGGACTGTCGTTGGTTTCATGTTGTTAGGTTATACTGCTAGGTTTCTGGTGTGCTTAGAACCACAGGTCTGTTAAAGATATATCAGAGCCACACCTTTAGGCCCAGTTTTGTTTTAAATAGCTTTGAGTTATCCAGGGGTCAAATGTATGGATTCTGACTTTGGGAGGGTGCTTGGTGTGTACTTGGTCATGTCCTTTTAATTTGTGGTTTATTTGCAAATTCAAACCAGGCCAGGGTTGATATATATGTTGATCATATTACTGAGTTTATTACCACAAAAAACTGTTTGCAGCAGTACTGTCCCTTAGAAAGGTAAGTGATATGTGATCAAAGTTTGAGCAAGATGCATACCAACTGTCATGGACTGTTGTTGTTTGATGACTGTCCCAAAGCTAGGTCCACCCCTCATATATCCCAATATCAAGTGTGGTTGGATTACAGTCCTAAAATCTGAACCACACCTGTAGACATAGCCTGCTATTCTAAGTTTAGTTGGGCCAGGTTGTTTTTTTTCAGTTGAAGAGATTTTGATCAGGAGTGTGAGTGTCTATGTTGGCCAAGACATTTCTGTTTGGTTTATTGTAATTTTATGCAGCTTGGTGAGGGGCCAGTATTGGATTGTGTTGGTGATTGCTGGCTGTGTGAGCAGTCTTGATTTGATGATCCTTGTTGTTTGAGGGCTTGGACAAAAGGGAAGCTGTTTGGAATGTGATTTAGTCTAGGTTTTAGTTTTAAGATGTTCATGGTAAAATTCTATTCCATTACACTACTATGTTTGGTTTTGCACCCTTGATGAGTATGTGTCTTTTTTTGGTTTTAGAGCTGTAGGCTAGATAGTGTAAATGTTAAAATGATCTTTGAATGGTAAGTGATTATTGTATGGGAATCCTAGTGGTATCCCTACAAGAGGCAAGTACATAAAGGGGGCCTATGAAGAGGAGCTGCCAATCTCAAGCTGTATGGAGGATGTTGGTGTTGTTGAAGTTTTAGGATTTTTTTTGTAAGTGATAGCAGCTGACTGCACCTGGGTGAGTTTCTTAAACTTGGCTGTGTTGAGGAGTTGGATAGCCATCAAAACCTGATCATGACCAATTAGTGTAGACTGAGTAAAATCATCAAACCCTGATAACAAGCCTTTGAATCAATCCACAGTCTGCTATAGCATATGCAGGAAAGGTAGCCTTGCTGTTTGTATTTTCTCTAACAGTCTGAGTTTGCTGTCAAACTCAAATTGGTTATGTGTTTTGTCTTTACCTTGGCAGCTTTAGAACATTTGATTTTGTTGAGGTCGATTGTCTTGTCTTGTGCTTTTTGAAGTCCTTGCTTGGTGTAAGAGGGGGATGGCAAGTCTGTTGGGTTACAAAGTGGTGGTTCATACCAAGATGCTGTGGGATTAAAACCCTAGAGTAGTATGAAGAGGATAGTATGATTGAAAGTGCCTCAGGTTTTGGTAAGGGGATTACATAGGTGGCAGCAGACCTGAGAAAGGGCTCAAAAGGTGGAAGGCTGTTATGAGAACTATTGGATAGATCTAGCTTGCTCAGTTGGAGTGTTTTCTTTTGTGTAAGCTGACTCAAAGATATGCAGTTGCTTTGAATCACATCAGTTTTGGAAAAAATGGTCATTTGGAGATTATGCTTTGGAGGATGAAGGTTTGGCTCTGACTGTTGATATCATGGATTCTTTGTATCAGTCTTAGGCACTGCAGAGGTGTTTTCTCATAATTGTTGACTGTGGTGAACACCTACCATTTCTGAAATTTGGTTTTCATTGTAATTGTGGTTTTGTTTTTTATGTTTGACTATGCTTGTTTAATATGTGGATGCAAGCCAAATGTAAGATCATACCACAACCTAGGCTGGCCAATACATTTCTGGCTATGTTGAGCTTGTGCTGATTGGTAGGCATAGAGAAATTCCAAAGCTGCTATAGTTTTGATGTATAAACAGAATTTGACAAAGTACTTGACTTTGAACACTGTTTGGAGTAGCTGGCTGTGCTGTGTACAAACTTTAAGACCTTATCATTACCATTTGGTACAGATTGTGCTACCTTCAAATCCACTTAAAACCAGTTGGCAAAACCTCTCCATGAGATTAATTCATAGTGTGCTGTAGCCTGTAGGATATTCACCCTGCCATCATTCTTGTTTTAGGAGCTTTTTAATTTGAATATAAGAATCCACAGCCTATTGCTTCAAGTTGTGAATCATGAGATTGTTAGTGTAGAAGTTTGGTTCTGTGTTGATAATACTTGATCAGTTTGTTGGCCACCTTGGGGATTCTGAGGCATAGAGACTGTATCTCGAGTTTATGAATTGAACTCATTATTAAACCTCTGTTGAGTAGCAGACACCATCTGATGAAAATCTTCCTATGACAAACACAAGTACCCTTTGGGGCCTGATATGGACAGCATAGCATATCTGACTCTTGGCAAATTTAGAGAGTTTTGCTGACCATTTTTGTTATCTTAATTAGAGTTTAGAACAGTTTTTGGACTTAGTGGTCTTTGCATGTATATTGCTCTTTGTGTGACTTTGCATTTTTGATTAAGTTTAGGCTGTTGACAGTTCATCTTAGAAAAGCATCAAACCACTGTTGATATTATTTTGAGGCATCTATCACCATTGGCACTTCATACTCAATTCTCAGTCTGTTGGCTTTAAATGCTATCTGTTTTAAGCTATTTCCGTCATCCTGCAAGTGATTAATCCTTTCATGAATAAACTCATAGCATACTAGGAACAGATATAATAAGGATGCATTCAGTTGCTTCCATAGCAGCTCTTGGCTCATAAGTTTCAAAGTGCGTTTTAATGCACTTAACATGTCCTATTCTAATGAAACTTGATTATTAATTGACTGCAGACCTCAGAATCCCTAGTCTAGGCAGTTGTGGGTTGTGCACACCTTTACATATTTTTAAAACTAAATGTTATGAATTGCACGAAGCATCCTTCCAATTCATCAATCAGTTTCAAAAGTCATTTTTCCACACCAACCATAACACACTTGCCATTGATTGGTCACTTCTTGTTCTATCATGTTTTTAAACCTCACTCCTGTTTGAACTTCACATATGTGACATTTAGAATTGGTGCAGGCTTTTATTTTGGTTTAAACATGCTTGATCTGGTCTGCAGCTTCCAAAATGCATCTTGAAACTTCATTATGCATTTGAATTCGAATTTTTCTATGTGCACATAATTTTGAAAAACTAACATCATCATCAGATTCCTCATTATTTTCTGAGTGAGTTGCATATAAGGTTTGTTGAAATTGGATAAAATTTGAGAAAGTTAGAGATGTTTTGCAATCATGTTGTTTGCCTTTGTTTAGCCCAGCCATGAAACCAAACAAGGAATGTATACTCATTGTTTCCATTTAATTAATGGATGTAACAGCCGCCCCAGCGGTAGAGACTCGCGCGTGTATCAGTCTTGGCATGGGTTCGATCCCTTGTGATAACCCTTGCTGCCACTTTTCCTCATTTTTGTACATAAACTTCAAAAATTCGTAACTTTCTCATTTTTTATCGTTTTTCACCCCTTCTTTTTTTCATTGTGTTTATTTTAATGTGTACTTTCATGTCATAATTTTATTTTCCATGTTTGATTATTTTTTCACCACGTTTTATTATGCGCGATCCGCGCGTCAACAGTACTAACCCTATTTGGTTGCAGATGAAATTTAAAAGGTTTCCTCTTGTGTTTTCTCAGGAAAATTGATTGTTATCATATCTATATATGTTTGTCAGCATGTTAGGATTTTTACTTTGAATTATTATCATGTTTATCTCATCTGTTTGTTAACTGTACTCCAGGTGCGAACTGTCGTCACAGTTCTCGTATCTAATCATTTGCTTTGATTGCCATCATTGCTTTTCATCCTTAATCTTTTCTTTGGTTGTCACCATAATTGCTTTGTATAATGTTTGCATTTTATTTTTATCCCCAAGCGACGAAGCTCGTTAGCTTTCGTCCAGTTGCCGATAATACTGTCCCTCCAAAGGAAGGTCTGTCCACTTGACTGTCAATGTCTTGGACCAAAATCTCTGCTATCCCTTGACTTTGTTAAGTCACCTTAACCCTAGACTAGAAGCCTTTCGACTTTGCTTGAAGTCTAAGAAACCCACCCATACTAGGAGTGTTCTTCAACTAGAACCCTAGGAAAGAGTTCGTCAACTCTGTGTAAGAATCATCGTCATGATTTCTTACTTCCCCCTTTTACAATTTAGTTTAGGGAGTTTTGTCAAACTCCACACAAACATCGTCATGTTTGTTCCCCTTTGAACTTTGATCGTCATCAAGTGTTCTTTTCCCTTGTGAGGTGAACTACGATTGCTCTGATTCTATCCTAGTCAGGATACGTAGGCAGAAGGTGCGATACCTTTGCGAGCAAACTTAGAAAACCACTTAGGCCTTTTTATTTGTTTTATCTTTTTTTCCCAACTTAAACCATAGTGCACAATTCACAAACTTAGCAAGTAATTAAACAAAAGGTTCCTGTAGAGTACTACAGATATTTAGGGTGCTAATACCTTCCCTAGATATAACCAACCCCCGAATCCCCGAATCTCTTAAAGCGTTGTTGTCACATCGCGCAAAAGGTTCTTTCTTTCTTAAGACCTATCCTTTGGATAAATTAAAGACCGGTTGTAAAAGAAATACGATTCAAGTTAATTAATAGCTTGATATCAAATTTTCACCGCAACAGAAATGGCGACTTCACTGGGGATGTTATGCTTTTGTTTTGAGGGTTTAGCCTATTTTGTTTAAATACTCGCTATTTGTGAATATTTGTAAATATGTGCATATTTGTTATGTTTGGTTCTTGGGAATTTCAAGTGGTGAGACAACACTATACCCGTGCTCGAGCGTACTTATGATAGGAAGGTGGTATATTCAAGAAGGCTTATAGGGAGTTGATTCCCGACCAAGCTGACTTGAGAAAACCACCGCTCAGTGGAGGCCCTTTTTGAGGGTCAGTGTTGTTGATCGAGTATTCGTGAAAACAATGCTGCTTTCTATAAGGGACCCATGACATTGAGGACCTTTAGATCACTTATTACCCCACTTGGCCTTATTAGGATGTAGTGCGATGACTATGAGGGAGTATTTCTAAATAGTTGATACGCGATACTACACTCGGACGAGACTCTCTTGAGAATATTATCGACCACCGAGTTATTTGGGAAATTGATAATATCCGAAAGATGGGCTGAAGACTCTGGGAACCTTTTAGAACCTTGTTCTACAATGGTAAAAAAAAAAAACTCTAGTACACTCCTTTTTGGGAAGGGTAGACCTTGGCCCCACACTCGAATTTCCCCAAACCGAAACCTTTGTGTATATGTGAATATGTGTTTACCTGTGTTTGCTGCATTCATGCATCCATAAGTATCATATCATGAAAGTTTCATGGAACTCAGACTTTTTTGTTTGTAAACATCAAGAGGTTATTATGGACATTAAAAGGAAGAGAACTCTTGTAAGAAGTACTGACATTAATGAAAAGTTTTTGGTATATCTTGATGTTTGTAAATATTTCAAGTTCCATGAAACTTTTTGCATTGCATGAGCATGTCCTCGCATTCGCATTTGCATTTCTCAGCCTGGAGTCTTATCCTCTTCCTTGTGTCAGAGAGAGAATATTCTGGACCAACGGCAACAATGAATGAACTGTTGAAAGAACAAGAAACCTTGAAGGAGGAAATCAAGATCCTCAAAGGGCAGATGAATTGGGTTTTGGAAACTTTGCAGAGTTTGATGAAAAATGAGGAAGTTTCTCACCCTAGTACACCCAGAAAGGTTGTCAGTCCGTCACTTCCAGTGACTCTTCCAGCTCAAGGACCTCCTAAGTTTCAACGGTCAGGCCGTGTCAACCAGCATTTGGGCCTGCGCCAAAACCTCATCAGGTGGTCACCAAAAGAATATCTCAGCACCCATTGGCTGCTTCCCCTCAAGGTTCCCAAAGCCAGAGCATGAATAAGAAAGATCCTGTAAAAAAGAACAAGGCATGCTACAGGTCAGTTCCTGTGCCTCTAAGTAAGCTGTACCCGCTACTAATTCAGAATTCATTGGTGACTCCACGAGCTTTTAACCCTGTGCTAGGGCCATGGCATAATGCAAACATGACTTGTGAGTTCCATAAAAGGGCTGAAGAACATGAACTAGACAATTGTTTGGCATTAGGACATGTTGTACAAGAGCTGATTATTGACAAAGATCTGATCCTTGAAGAAGATCACCCAGAGGTTGAATGCAAGTACCATACTGGGACAGTGGGGCATCTGGTGGAAGAGTGCAAAGCTTCCGGGTTAAAAGTGCAAAGCTTGTTAGAGCTATTAGAACTTCAAGAAGATAAACCAAGTACCAGTGGCTCAGCTCTTGAAACAAGTGGCAAAGGACCTACAAAGCCCCTCATAATACTATACCACAAAGAGCAAGTGGTTGTGGAAGATGTTTCTCTGCATCAAGCTTGAAATTTGTTTTGTTAAACAGTGTAATTCCCTAAGGCTGGCAGCTCGTAAATTGTTTCAGCATTGTGTTGTGGTTTCTTTGCATTTGTGTTTGCTTGCAAGTTGGTTGTTCATTTTAAATTGGCATATTAATGAAATGTTTATGCATCTTTTGATTAAATCCATTCGTTTCACTCTTTGTCTTTCATTATGATAAGAAAACAAAAACAAAAAAGAAATGAAAAAACAAAAATGCAAGAATTTCTTTTCTTTACCAAATTTCTGTTTGAAGCAAAGATTGGGGAGGATGATGAAAACTATATTCATAACTGCTGTTGATATGCTTTCAATTTGACTTTACCAATGATATAAGGCATTGTTTCAATCCCTAAACACTGGAGAAATAAGGAAGATAATCCCTCGTTAAAACCCTTCGAGCCTAGAAGTAGGAGTTTTCTTTCTTCACAAAAATAAAACCTTAAATCTCAAACCTGGGGCGGGTAGTTCTCAGTTAACTTGGAGATATGTGCATACATGACACTTTTCATATAGAGTTAATGCACTCAGGTTTTCCTTCGTACACAACAAACAAGTATCAAAGATGCTTTTCAGCATAAAACACGATGATGGTTCACTGTAAGCCATTAATCAAGGTAGTCACCTTCTTTCTCAACGAAAAAAAAAAGAAAAAATTGAAAGGCCCGCTAAGTCAAAACCTATGAAGGGGACTTAGGCAAAATGGGGCATCCCGCTGACTGTGTATTCAAAAGAAAACAGTTCAGGCAAAAGTCAGGGATAATAAAAAGAGGAAAACCTTAAAGCTTTCACTTTTAAAATCCTCAAAATAGAAAAAGACCACCCAATAATGTAAGGGAGTTGTGACTACATTAGGTTTGTAAACCATCACTAACTACCATCAATTCAATTCTTAAAAAACGGGTAAAAACCTGAATGAATAGTTTGAGTTAACTGAACATAGGAGTGGAGTTCATCACGGAGAATGGGTGGGACAAATAACTTTGAGCCTTTATCCTTTGTTTCATGAACCGTGAACCGAGCCACGTTACAACCCTTAAAAGACCTAATTGAGGTAAGGATGTTTTGAAAGCATATTACAGCAAGGTTGGATAACCTGACTCCTAATGATCTTTGTTAACTGTGTGTGTTCATCACTTTATCCATCATTTGTAAATGACTGAATCATTTTCACTTTGATCACTTGACCACTCCACCGTGTGTGTTCCATCAAAAGATGTTTCCAAAAGATTGCATGAACTTTACATTGAGAATTGCCAATTTTTAAATGAACAACATTGCGTGCAAGACAATCCAAACGTCAAAGGAAGCCCAACAAACGCTGTCAGCTAGGGAATGGGATTCGATAAAGGAAGCTCAGCCTGGGGCAACTAATTTGAAGGATTGGTCAATCATTTGTAACACCGTTAATCCAAGCCAATCAAAGACATTTGAAATGGGGTAGAATTCTTCAGTTAATCAGGGGCAGTCAAGTCAAGATTAGAACTCTCAATCAAAAGCCATCAAGTCGGGATTAGATTAATCTCTCCAAGACAGTTAAACTGGGGCAGTTACGTCGAGATTTGTGAATCTCTCTAAGAGTTTGAAAATATTGAATGCATCTTGGATGGCAATTCTTCTGTAAAATCCTCTTAGTGATTTCTTCTTGCAGACCATGTGTTCTGGGGCACATTGTTTGAGATCTTAAAATGAATTATTGTCAACGCCAGCTACTCCAGGTTCGCCAGCAAAACCAACCAGGTCAAGGCCAGATGAATCTCTTAATCAACAGTTTAGTCTGGGGCAAATTTGGTACAGTTACCAGCTAGCAGGGGGAAGTTTGTTCCCCAATCATTACTTCCACAATCTGAGGACTTTGTTGTGCAAATACAGTCAAACTGGGGCAATCACGTCGAGATTGGTAAATCCATCTAAAGGTTTGAAGACATTGAAGCATCTTTATGACGATTCTTTTGTAAAAGCATCCTTCTGACATCTTCTCACAAAATGCATAATTTGGGGCAGAAAGGATTTGAAGACTGTTCGTCATAAGAGCCTTTGCTCGCTTGAAGAGGATTATCACCATCATGAGGCATAAATGTTTTGTTCTCATAGGTACCTTTTGTCAAGATTCTCCGGTTAAGTTGTTACTTCCGTTGATATGGGAATCTCTCGGTGTGATATTCCTTTAGCAAAGAATTCAAACTCATGATGGCAGTCCAAGTGAAGTCATGATGTTTTGGCCTAAGAAGATTACTCTCTCAGAGAAGGTGGTAACCTTGAAAGTAGAATGGATATTCTTCCTGACCATCCCTTTGATGCCCAACTTTGGTGAAGTTGTTTGAGTCTCCGTGTCGAGATGTTCATTTCATCTCCAGTTTTGTCTGTTTTGTCAGCATAAACAAAAGCATAGCATAAACATGATCATGGCATAAGCATATGCATAACATCTGTGCATTTGTGCTATCTCTGGTTGTTACCTGTTTTGTTGGGTGTCCCTCCTTAGTGACTGGGCGTTTTGTCTCTTTCCCATAGAGTTGTCGGCCTTTAGGCATAAAACGTCCACCCTTTGTCAATTCCCTACAGAGTTAATCCTCGTGGATGATGGTTGCTTCAGTTATCTTTTTCCAGGATTGGATAAGAGGTGTCCCCATTCGAGTTCATTTCTCAGTGGTTGGAGTCTTGTTTGACAGTTTCTTTCTAGTTCTATTCTAGATTGAACTTTGGTCCATGTCGGTCGCCAAACCTACCTGGACGTGCATTTATTTTGCACTATCTATCAAGAAGAGCATTTTTTAGATAAGTGGCAGTCTCTTCATAGAAGCTTATCTTTCTTCAGCGATAAGTGGCAGTCTCTTCAGAGAAGCTTATCTTTCTTCAGCGATAAGTGGCAGTCTCTTCAGAGAAGCTTATCTTTCTTCAGCGATAAGTGGCAGTCTCTTCAGAGAAGCTTATCTTTCTTCAGCGATAAGTGGCAGTCTCTTCAGAGAAGCTTATCTTTCTTCAGCGATAAGTGGCAGTCTCTTCAGAGAAGCTTATCTTTCTTCAGCGATAAGTGGCAGTCTCTTCAGAGAAGCTTATCTTTCTTCAGCGATAAGTGGCAGTCTCTTCAGAGAAGCTTATCTTTCTTCAGCGATAAGTGGCAGTCTCTTCAGAGAAGCTTATCTTTCTTCAGCGATAAGTGGCAGTCTCTTCAGAGAAGCTTATCTTTCTTCAGCGATAAGTGGCAGTCTCTTCAGAGAAGCTTATCTTTCTTCAGCGATAAGTGGCAGTCTCTTCAGAGAAGCTTATCATTCTTCAAAATTTTGAAAGTATTAGATTCAAATAAACTTGAAAAGACTAACAAAAAATGTTTAACTCACGGAAAAGATTCGAGGAAAATCATACTTCCCTGAAACCTCGGAATAGCAGAAACTTTGATACACCATCCTTCCCGGTGAAGTATAGGTAAATTTGAGCTACTTTGGCCATGTATGGTTATCAAAATTGAAGATTATCCCTCAGGATTTCTTGTGATGATATGAAGGTTCCTTCCCCAGCAAAGTATTTCTGGACATCTGTTTGAATTCACCTCAGCAAAATCTACCTACAGGCTTTATTCCCCAGTAGGTCTTCGGGTTTATTTCCCAAGTCTACGTACACCCCTCATCATGGGATCAGTGTGATTCGTTTGTTCCCCGAGTCGGTGACATCTATCAATCCACGCGAAGTCTAAGTTATTACTCACTTCGTATCCACGTATAAGTCCAGTCGTCACTGGCACTAAATAAAAGTCCAATTGTCATGGGCGCCTTTTGGTCTGGTCGTTACCAACCTTTTCCCCGGTAAATCCAGTCGTCACTGGTATTGTTCCAATTATTATTGGTATCTTGTTAGTTGTCACTAACTTTCCCCATGAAGTCCAGTCGTCACTGGCACTGCCTAAATCCAATCGTCATTGGTATCCTGAGGTTTTAACCAATTTTTCCCTTTGAAACCCAGTCGTAACTGGTATCATCATCTAGAGTCCGATCGTTACTTGGAAGTCTATTTCAGTTTGGTTATCACCAATCTCCAGCTAGAAGATCTGGTGATCCCTAGCATTTTTATATAACCAATTGTCATTGGTATTCCCCAGTATGGTCGTCACCATCTTCATTAAAAAAAAAATCCAGTCGTAACTGGCATTGTTTAAAACCAATCGTTATTGGTACCCTGATTTGGTCGTCACCAATCACCATTAAAAGACCAGTCGTCACTGGCATCGCTTGGAATTCTGGTCGTTACCAATTCCCCAGGAAGTCTATTGATTACCAGCACGGTGTGAACTATTTGTAGAAGCTGAGGATGTATCCCCAGTTGATCCATGTTCCCAGTCAAGTCTCGGAGATCTAGTCGTCACTAGTATCCTCCATGTGTGATTAGTCTTGTTTCTAGTCCATTCCTGAAGATCCCGTTTGAACTCTTCACCATAGGAAGTTCCTCATCTGATCATCCCCAGTGAGGTTGTATCCAGTCTTTCGCTTCCCCGGTGAATCCTGATTCTCTTTTCCCGATGGTATTAATTATTCATTTCCCCAGTAGAAGTATATCCTTTTCCCCAGTGGAAGTCAATTCTTCTCCCCGGTGGAGTACCTCTGTTCCAATAAGATTGTCATCTTTATTGGATTTGCCTATTCCCCATGTGAAGTTTTCCTTCTTACGCTATCAGTCATGTCTGAACTGTTAATTTAGTTTTTCGGTACGAGTCCCCGGTGTCGAGTCCCTGTATTCGTCATTGTTTGTTTTACTGTCTTTTACTATTTTGCATTCAAGCATCATAAAGCATCATTTAGAGTGCATGGCATATCAAAACTTGTCCTTTAGCATGACATCGGATCTAAGGGACAAAATTTTTGGTTATCTATATTTAAATACCTTTCACTGCGATTTTCCGAGAATTGTCATCTCTCAGTCATCTCGTGAAGATATTTAAATAGGGGCAACTGTTGTACCCCAAATTTTGACCCCTTAGATCCTCATTATCATTTTTAGAAGCATGATCATGCATTATCTAACCCTAAATCAGTGCAAGTTTATTATTGTCAAGTTACAGATGAATCAGGGTTCTCGCACCGACAAATTCAAAACAATCAAGGAATGATCAACCAATGATTTGGGCCAATTCAATCATGGAATGAAATCAAAGACAATATCAAAGTCAAATGGGAAGTCAATTTGAAGAAATCGTTTCAGAATCAAGAACAGTGCAGTCAGGAGGCCCCGATTAGGGTTTTTAACCAGTGGAAAGTCAACTGTGGTTTGACTTTGATGTTGGGAAAGGTTTTAATGGTGGGAGTGAGGTCCATGAAGTTAATATAGGCTATTAAAGACTATTCAAGAAGTGTCAAAGTCCCAGGATGTCCAGAATATCAACAGGCGACTCGATCGGCACCGATCGATCGTACGGTTGACCGAAAAGTCAACTCCTCGAATTTTGAGAATTGGAATCCAAGTTGTGAATCAAAGTTGTTCCTTATGTCATAATGGACTTGCATATCAATTTTCATGATCATTGGATCAAAGATGAGAGAGTAATCGAGAAATCGGGAAATTAGGGTTTTGAAAAGGGCTAAACCGTATCTCCTTAACCGCACATCCAATTGAGTTGGTTCTAGTCTCATTTGAAAGCTCTTGACAAGTCCTACAAAAGTCCCATACTAGTCCACAACCAGAAAATGCATACTTTTTGAGATATAAGCAAAAACATTCCTAGAAGGGAAAATAACTTAGAAAATTTCTAAGTCATTTTCACTTTAGAAGCTAAAATCAGCCAACTTCAAGGGGGTTTTTCACCTAGTTTCAAATAGAATCAAGATTTCTGGCCAACATGAAAGTTTTAGTACTATGTGAGGGCTTTCTAAATTATACAAGAACATCTCAAGGTGAGTTGTGAGCTGAGAGATACATGTGTTCAAAGTTGGTATTTTGTCATGCTAGTCCCACATTGACCAATATTGCAAAAGCACCTCTATCACTCAAGTGGGCCAATTCTAACTTATCAAACTCATACTATCTGATATATTGAACATACTTAGCATGTTAGAACAGAGAGTTATCATGGAAACATCATGGAATTAAAGTTTGAAGTTTCATTGCCTAAGTTGAAAACTTTGACTTTTTCAAGCATGAGGTGTAAAGCAATTCTGCTCCAGCCACTCTACCAAGCCTCTAGGCTGTGTTTTCTCAGTAAAAACATCATTAAAACTTTCCCATTGGGTTGGGGAGACAGCCAAGGATCAGAAAAAGCAAAGCAAGTTGGCAAGTGGTTGAAAATATCAAGTTTGCTTCATGGCTAAGCAAGACCTCCCTAGTAAGCACCTCAACCACTTTCTCTATAAAAGGAGAGCTCCCTCACCTCATTACACACACATCTTTTCTGATAGAAACCACAAATAACCTCTGTCATCACAATTCCATCATCTTGCTTCAATTTCTCAAAAATCACCAAGTTCACCAAAACACTCCAAAATGGCCTTGAAGTGAAATCTCTACCACATCAAGTTCTACATGTTCCAGCACCCAAACTATCATCCATACACTTTATAAATAACATATATAAAGTGTACAAACCATTGAACCACCAAAAATCACGAGAAATTAAAAAGTCAACTTTTCACTTGGCTCACTTTGACCAAAATCCATCAAAAACACCAAACTGAGTTCCAAACATCCTCTTGAGGTTTTGATCACTCATACACCTCACATATAACATATATCAACTGTCCAAACACTCACCAACCGTTAGAAGTTCATATCTTTTCATTTGGCATTGAAAGTGTGTTATTGCTTAAAGTGGAAGAAAACTCAAAAGCCAACAATTGAAGCAAGGAGTCTCTGGTTTTCTCAACATTTCTTGGCTTGCTAAATAGGATCATTAACAGGTATGTAACTGATCTTTATTAGCTTTAGCATCATATTTCATAAATTGACATTTTTTGTGTTTTGGTACATATTGAACTATGAACATTGCTTGATTCTTATAACACATGTTTTCAATAAATGATAAAAATCCTCATAAGCATGAACATAAGTGTGTGGACCATCTGTCTTGTTGGTATGCTGACTCACTTATTTTGTTATTCAACTGGTTTACTTGTTATATACAAACTTGATGGTTTTGGTGATGTGATGCTGTTGGTTTTGCTTTGTATTTTAAAATTTATGAAACTGTGGAAGATGAGGTCTCAAACCTATGAGCACTTGGACTGTCGTTGGTTTCATGTTGTTAGGTTATACTGCTAGGTTTCTGGTGTGCTTAGAACCACAGGTCTGTTAAAGATATATCAGAGCCACACCTTTAGGCCCAGTTTTGTTTTAAATAGCTTTGAGTTATCCAGGGGTCAAATGTATGGATTCTGACTTTGGGAGGGTGCTTGGTGTGTACTTGGTCATGTCCTTTTAATTTGTGGTTTATTTGCAAATTCAAACCAGGCCAGGGTTGATATATATGTTGATCATATTACTGAGTTTATTACCACAAAAAACTGTTTGCAGCAGTACTGTCCCTTAGAAAGGTAAGTGATATGTGATCAAAGTTTGAGCAAGATGCATACCAACTGTCATGGACTGTTGTTGTTTGATGACTGTCCCAAAGCTAGGTCCATCCCTCATATATCCCAATATCAAGTGTGGTTGGATTACAGTCCTAAAATCTGAACCACACCTGTAGACATAGCCTGCTATTCTAAGTTTAGTTGGGCCAGGTTGTTTTTTTTCAGTTGAAGAGATTTTGATCAGGAGTGTGAGTGTCTATGTTGGCCAAGACATTTCTGTTTGGTTTATTGTAATTTTATGCAGCTTGGTGAGGGGCCAGTATTGGATTGTGTTGGTGATTGCTGGCTGTGTGAGCAGTCTTGATTTGATGATCCTTGTTGTTTGAGGGCTTGGACAAAAGGGAAGCTGTTTGGAATGTGATTTAGTCTAGGTTTTAGTTTTAAGATGTTCATGGTAAAATTCTATTCCATTACACTACTATGTTTGGTTTTGCACCCTTGATGAGTATGTGTCTTTTTTTGGTTTTAGAGCTGTAGGCTAGATAGTGTAAATGTTAAAATGATCTTTGAATGGTAAGTGATTATTGTATGGGAATCCTAGTGGTATCCCTACAAGAGGCAAGTACATAAAGGGGGCCTATGAAGAGGAGCTGCCAATCTCAAGTTGTATGGAGGATGTTGGTGTTGTTGAAGTTTTAGGATTTTTTTTGTAAGTGATAGCAGCTGACTGCACCTGGGTGAGTTTCTTAAACTTGGCTGTGTTGAGGAGTTGGATAGCCATCAAAACCTGATCATGACCAATTAGTGTAGACTGAGTAAAATCATCAAACCCTGATAACAAGCCTTTGAATCAATCCACAGTCTGCTATAGCATATGCAGGAAAGGTAGCCTTGCTGTTTGTATTTTCTCTAACAGTCTGAGTTTGCTGTCAAACTCAAATTGGTTATGTGTTTTGTCTTTACCTTGGCAGCTTTAGAACATTTGATTTTGTTGAGGTCGATTGTCTTGTCTTGTGCTTTTTGAAGTCCTTGCTTGGTGTAAGAGGGGGATGGCAAGTCTGTTGGGTTACAAAGTGGTGGTTCATACCAAGATGCTGTGGGATTAAAACCCTAGAGTAGTATGAAGAGGATAGTATGATTGAAAGTGCCTCAGGTTTTGGTAAGGGGATTACATAGGTGGCAGCAGACCTGAGAAAGGGCTCAAAAGGTGGAAGGCTGTTATGAGAACTATTGGATAGATCTAGCTTGCTCAGTTGGAGTGTTTTCTTTTGTGTAAGCTGACTCAAAGATATGCAGTTGCTTTGAATCACATCAGTTTTGGAAAAAATGGTCATTTGGAGATTATGCTTTGGAGGATGAAGGTTTGGCTCTGACTGTTGATATCATGGATTCTTTGTATCAGTCTTAGGCACTGCAGAGGTGTTTTCTCATAATTGTTGACTGTGGTGAACACCTACCATTTCTGAAATTTGGTTTTCATTGTAATTGTGGTTTTGTTTTTTATGTTTGACTATGCTTGTTTAATATGTGGATGCAAGCCAAATGTAAGATCATACCACAACCTAGGCTGGCCAATACATTTCTGGCTATGTTGAGCTTGTGCTGATTGGTAGGCATAGAGAAATTCCAAAGCTGCTATAGTTTTGATGTATAAACAGAATTTGACAAAGTACTTGACTTTGAACACTGTTTGGAGTAGCTGGCTGTGCTGTGTACAAACTTTAAGACCTTATCATTACCATTTGGTACAGATTGTGCTACCTTCAAATCCACTTAAAACCAGTTGGCAAAACCTCTCCATGAGATTAATTCATAGTGTGCTGTAGCCTGTAGGATATTCACCCTGCCATCATTCTTGTTTTAGGAGCTTTTTAATTTGAATATAAGAATCCACAGCCTATTGCTTCAAGTTGTGAATCATGAGATTGTTAGTGTAGAAGTTTGGTTCTGTGTTGATAATACTTGATCAGTTTGTTGGCCACCTTGGGGATTCTGAGGCATAGAGACTGTATCTCGAGTTTATGAATTGAACTCATTATTAAACCTCTGTTGAGTAGCAGACACCATCTGATGAAAATCTTCCTATGACAAACACAAGTACCCTTTGGGGCCTGATATGGACAGCATAGCATATCTGACTCTTGGCAAATTTAGAGAGTTTTGCTGACCATTTTTGTTATCTTAATTAGAGTTTAGAACAGTTTTTGGACTTAGTGGTCTTTGCATGTATATTGCTCTTTGTGTGACTTTGCATTTTTGATTAAGTTTAGGCTGTTGACAGTTCATCTTAGAAAAGCATCAAACCACTGTTGATATTATTTTGAGGCATCTATCACCATTGGCACTTCATACTCAATTCTCAGTCTGTTGGCTTTAAATGCTATCTGTTTTAAGCTATTTCCGTCATCCTGCAAGTGATTAATCCTTTCATGAATAAACTCATAGCATACTAGGAACAGATATAATAAGGATGCATTCAGTTGCTTCCATAGCAGCTCTTGGCTCATAAGTTTCAAAGTGCGTTTTAATGCACTTAACATGTCCTATTCTAATGAAACTTGATTATTAATTGACTGCAGACCTCAGAATCCCTAGTCTAGGCAGTTGTGGGTTGTGCACACCTTTACATATTTTTAAAACTAAATGTTATGAATTGCACGAAGCATCCTTCCAATTCATCAATCAGTTTCAAAAGTCATTTTTCCACACCAACCATAACACACTTGCCATTGATTGGTCACTTCTTGTTCTATCATGTTTTTAAACCTCACTCCTGTTTGAACTTCACATATGTGACATTTAGAATTGGTGCAGGCTTTTATTTTGGTTTAAACATGCTTGATCTGGTCTGCAGCTTCCAAAATGCATCTTGAAACTTCATTATGCATTTGAATTCGAATTTTTCTATGTGCACATAATTTTGAAAAACTAACATCATCATCAGATTCCTCATTATTTTCTGAGTGAGTTGCATATAAGGTTTGTTGAAATTGGATAAAATTTGAGAAAGTTAGAGATGTTTTGCAATCATGTTGTTTGCCTTTGTTTAGCCCAGGCATGAAACCAAACAAGGAATGTATACTCATTGTTTCCATTTAATTAATGGATGTAACAGCCGCCCCAGCGGTAGAGACTCGCGCGTGTATCAGTCTTGGCATGGGTTCGATCCCTTGTGATAACCCTTGCTGCCACTTTTCCTCATTTTTGTACATAAACTTCAAAAATTCGTAACTTTCTCATTTTTTATCGTTTTTCACCCCTTCTTTTTTTCATTGTGTTTATTTTAATGTGTACTTTCATGTCATAATTTTATTTTCCATGTTTGATTATTTTTTCACCACGTTTTATTATGCGCGATCCGCGCGTCAACAGTACTAACCCTATTTGGTTGCAGATGAAATTTAAAAGGTTTCCTCTTGTGTTTTCTCAGGAAAATTGATTGTTATCATATCTATATATGTTTGTCAGCATGTTAGGATTTTTACTTTGAATTATTATCATGTTTATCTCATCTGTTTGTTAACTGTACTCCAGGTGCGAACTGTCGTCACAGTTCTCGTATCTAATCATTTGCTTTGATTGCCATCATTGCTTTTCATCCTTAATCTTTTCTTTGGTTGTCACCATAATTGCTTTGTATAATGTTTGCATTTTATTTTTATCCCCAAGCGACGAAGCTCGTTAGCTTTCGTCCAGTTGCCGATAATACTGTCCCTCCAAAGGAAGGTCTGTCCACTTGACTGTCAATGTCTTGGACCAAAATCTCTGCTATCCCTTGACTTTGTTAAGTCACCTTAACCCTAGACTAGAAGCCTTTCGACTTTGCTTGAAGTCTAAGAAACCCACCCATACTAGGAGTGTTCTTCAACTAGAACCCTAGGAAAGAGTTCGTCAACTCTGTGTAAGAATCATCGTCATGATTTCTTACTTCCCCCTTTTACAATTTAGTTTAGGGAGTTTTGTCAAACTCCACACAAACATCGTCATGTTTGTTCCCCTTTGAACTTTGATCGTCATCAAGTGTTCTTTTCCCTTGTGAGGTGAACTACGATTGCTCTGATTCTATCCTAGTCAGGATACGTAGGCAGAAGGTGCGATACCTTTGCGAGCAAACTTAGAAAACCACTTAGGCCTTTTTATTTGTTTTATCTTTTATTCCCAACTTAAACCATAGTGCACAATTCACAAACTTAGCAAGTAATTAAACAAAAGGTTCCTGTAGAGTACTACAGATATTTAGGGTGCTAATACCTTCCCTAGATATAACCAACCCCCGAATCCCCGAATCTCTTAAAGCGTTGTTGTCACATCGCGCAAAAGGTTCTTTCTTTCTTTAGACCTATCCTTTGGATAAATTAAAGACCGGTTGTAAAAGAAATACGATTCAAGTTAATTAATAGCTTGATATCAAATTTTCACCGCAACAGAAATGGCGACTTCACTGGGGATGTTATGCTTTTGTTTTGAGGGTTTAGCCTATTTTGTTTAAATACTCGCTATTTGTGAATATTTGTAAATATGTGCATATTTGTTATGTTTGGTTCTTGGGAATTTCAAGTGGTGAGACAACACTATACCCGTGCTCGAGCGTACTTATGATAGGAAGGTGGTATATTCAAGAAGGCTTATAGGGAGTTGATTCCCGACCAAGCTGACTTGAGAAAACCACCGCTCAGTGGAGGCCCTTTTTGAGGGTCAGTGTTGTTGATCGAGTATTCGTGAAAACAATGCTGCTTTCTATAAGGGACCCATGACATTGAGGACCTTTAGATCACTTATTACCCCACTTGGCCTTATTAGGATGTAGTGCGATGACTATGAGGGAGTATTTCTAAATAGTTGATACGCGATACTACACTCGGACGAGACTCTCTTGAGAATATTATCGACCACCGAGTTATTTGGGAAATTGATAATATCCGAAAGATGGGCTGAAGACTCTGGGAACCTTTTAGAACCTTGTTCTACAATGGTAAAAAAAAAAACTCTAGTACACTCCTTTTTGGGAAGGGTAGACCTTGGCCCCACACTCGAATTTCCCCAAACCGAAACCTTTGTGTATATGTGAATATGTGTTTACCTGTGTTTGCTGCATTCATGCATCCATAAGTATCATATCATGAAAGTTTCATGGAACTCAGACTTTTTTGTTTGTAAACATCAAGAGGTTATTATGGACATTAAAAGGAAGAGAACTCTTGTAAGAAGTACTGACATTAATGAAAAGTTTTTGGTATATCTTGATGTTTGTAAATATTTCAAGTTCCATGAAACTTTTTGCATTGCATGAGCATGTCCTCGCATTCGCATTTGCATTTCTCAGCCTGGAGTCTTATCCTCTTCCTTGTGTCAGAGAGAGAATATTCTGGACCAACGGCAACAATGAATGAACTGTTGAAAGAACAAGAAACCTTGAAGGAGGAAATCAAGATCCTCAAAGGGCAGATGAATTGGGTTTTGGAAACTTTGCAGAGTTTGATGAAAAATGAGGAAGTTTCTCACCCTAGTACACCCAGAAAGGTTGTCAGTCTGTCACTTCCAGTGACTCTTCCAGCTCAAGGACCTCCTAAGTTTCAACGGTCAGGCCGTAGTCAACCAGCATTTGGGCCTGCGCCAAAACCTCATCAGGTGGTCACCAAAAGAATATCTCAGCACCCATTGGCTGCTTCCCCTCAAGGTTCCCAAAGCCAGAGCATGAATAAGAAAGATCCTGTAAAAAAGAACAAGGCATGCTACAGGTCAGTTCCTGTGCCGCTAAGTAAGCTGTACCCGCTACTAATTCAGAATTCATTGGTGACTCCACGAGCTTTTAACCCTGTGCCAGGGCCATGGCATAATGCAAACATGACTTGTGAGTTCCATAAAAGGGCTGAAGGACATGAACTAGACAATTGTTTGGCATTAGGACATGTTGTACAAGAGCTGATTATTGACAAAGATCTGATCCTTGAAGAAGATCACCCAGAGGTTGAATGCAAGTACCATACTGGGACAGTGGGGCATCTGGTGGAAGAGTGCAAAGCTTCCGGGTTAAAAGTGCAAAGCTTGTTAGAGCTATTAGAACTTCAAGAAGATAAACCAAGTACCAGTGGCTCAGCTCTTGAAACAAGTGGCAAAGGACCTACAAAGCCCCTCATAATACTATACCACAAAGAGCAAGTGGTTGTGGAAGATGTTTCTCTGCATCAAGCTTGAAATTTGTTTTGTTAAACAGTGTAATTCCCTAAGGCTGGCAGCTCGTAAATTGTTTCAGCATTGTGTTGTGGTTTCTTTGCATTTGTGTTTGCTTGCAAGTTGGTTGTTCATTTTAAATTGGCATATTAATGAAATGTTTATGCATCTTTTGATTAAATCCATTCGTTTCACTCTTTGTCTTTCATTATGATAAGAAAACAAAAACAAAAAAAAAATGAAAAAACAAAAATGCAAGAATTTCTTTTCTTTACCAAATTTCTGTTTGAAGCAAAGATTGGGGAGGATGATGAAAACTATATTCATAACTGCTGTTGATATGCTTTCAATTTGACTTTACCAATGATATAAGGCATTGTTTCAATCCCTAAACACTGGAGAAATAAGGAAGATAATCCCTCGTTAAAACCCTTCGAGCCTAGAAGTAGGAGTTTTCTTTCTTCACAAAAATAAAACCTTAAATCTCAAACCTGGGGCGGGTAGTTCTCAGTTAACTTGGAGATATGTGCATACATGACACTTTTCATATAGAGTTAATGCACTCAGGTTTTCCTTCGTACACAACAAACAAGTGTCAAAGATGCTTTTCAGCATAAAACACGATGATGGTTCACTGTAAGCCATTAATCAAGGTAGTCACCTTCTTTCTCAACGAAAAAAAAAAGAAAAAATTGAAAGGCCCGCTAAGTCAAAACCTATGAAGGGGACTTAGGCAAAATGGGGCATCCCGCTGACTGTGTATTCAAAAGAAAACAGTTCAGGCAAAAGTCAGGGATAATAAAAAGAGGAAAACCTTAAAGCTTTCACTTTTAAAATCCTCAAAATAGAAAAAGACCACCCAATAATGTAAGGGAGTTGTGACTACATTAGGTTTGTAAACCATCACTAACTACCATCAATTCAATTCTTAAAAAACGGGTAAAAACCTGAATGAATAGTTTGAGTTAACTGAACATAGGAGTGGAGTTCATCACGGAGAATGGGTGGGACAAATAACTTTGAGCCTTTATCCTTTGTTTCATGAACCGTGAACCGAGCCACGTTACAACCCTTAAAAGACCTAATTGAGGTAAGGATGTTTTGAAAGCATATTACAGCAAGGTTGGATAACCTGACTCCTAATGATCTTTGTTAACTGTGTGTGTTCATCACTTTATCCATCATTTGTAAATGACTGAATCATTTTCACTTTGATCACTTGACCACTCCACCGTGTGTGTTCCATCAAAAGATGTTTCCAAAAGATTGCATGAACTTTACATTGAGAATTGCCAATTTTTAAATGAACAACATTGCGTGCAAGACAATCCAAACGTCAAAGGAAGCCCAACAAACGCTGTCAGCTAGGGAATGGGATTCGATAAAGGAAGCTCAGCCTGGGGCAACTAATTTGAAGGATTGGTCAATCATTTGTAACACCGTTAATCCAAGCCAATCAAAGACATTTGAAATGGGGTAGAATTCTTCAGTTAATCAGGGGCAGTCAAGTCAAGATTAGAACTCTCAATCAAAAGCCATCAAGTCGGGATTAGATTAATCTCTCCAAGACAGTTAAACTGGGGCAGTTACGTCGAGATTTGTGAATCTCTCTAAGAGTTTGAAAATATTGAATGCATCTTGGATGGCAATTCTTCTGTAAAATCCTCTTAGTGATTTCTTCTTGCAGACCATGTGTTCTGGGGCACATTGTTTGAGATCTTAAAATGAATTATTGTCAACGCCAGCTACTCCAGGTTCGCCAGCAAAACCAACCAGGTCAAGGCCAGATGAATCTCTTAATCAACAGTTTAGTCTGGGGCAAATTTGGTACAGTTACCAGCTAGCAGGGGGAAGTTTGTTCCCCAATCATTACTTCCACAATCTGAGGACTTTGTTGTGCAAATACAGTCAAACTGGGGCAATCACGTCGAGATTGGTAAATCCATCTAAAGGTTTGAAGACATTGAAGCATCTTTATGACGATTCTTTTGTAAAAGCATCCTTCTGACATCTTCTCACAAAATGCATAATTTGGGGCAGAAAGGATTTGAAGACTGTTCGTCATAAGAGCCTTTGCTCGCTTGAAGAGGATTATCACCATCATGAGGCATAAATGTTTTGTTCTCATAGGTACCTTTTGTCAAGATTCTCCGGTTAAGTTGTTACTTCCGTTGATATGGGAATCTCTCGGTGTGATATTCCTTTAGCAAAGAATTCAAACTCATGATGGCAGTCCAAGTGAAGTCATGATGTTTTGGCCTAAGAAGATTACTCTCTCAGAGAAGGTGGTAACCTTGAAAGTAGAATGGATATTCTTCCTGACCATCCCTTTGATGCCCAACTTTGGTGAAGTTGTTTGAGTCTCCGTGTCGAGATGTTCATTTCATCTCCAGTTTTGTCTGTTTTGTCAGCATAAACAAAAGCATAGCATAAACATGATCATGGCATAAGCATATGCATAACATCTGTGCATTTGTGCTATCTCTGGTTGTTACCTGTTTTGTTGGGTGTCCCTCCTTAGTGACTGGGCGTTTTGTCTCTTTCCCATAGAGTTGTCGGCCTTTAGGCATAAAACGTCCACCCTTTGTCAATTCCCTACAGAGTTAATCCTCGTGGATGATGGTTGCTTCAGTTATCTTTTTCCAAGATTGGATAAGAGGTGTCCCCATTCGAGTTCATTTCTCAGTGGTTGGAGTCTTGTTTGACAGTTTCTTTCTAGTTCTATTCTAGATTGAACTTTGGTCCATGTCGGTCGCCAAACCTACCTGGACGTGCATTTATTTTGCACTATCTATCAAGAAGAGCATTTTTTAGATAAGTGGCAGTCTCTTCATAGAAGCTTATCTTTCTTCAGCGATAAGTGGCAGTCTCTTCAGAGAAGCTTATCTTTCTTCAGCGATAAGTGGCAGTCTCTTCAGAGAAGCTTATCTTTCTTCAGCGATAAGTGGCAGTCTCTTCAGAGAAGCTTATCTTTCTTCAGCGATAAGTGGCAGTCTCTTCAGAGAAGCTTATCTTTCTTCAGCGATAAGTGGCAGTCTCTTCAGAGAAGCTTATCTTTCTTCAGCGATAAGTGGCAGTCTCTTCAGAGAAGCTTATCTTTCTTCAGCGATAAGTGGCAGTCTCTTCAGAGAAGCTTATCTTTCTTCAGCGATAAGTGGCAGTCTCTTCAGAGAAGCTTATCTTTCTTCAGCGATAAGTGGAAGTCTCTTCAGAGAAGCTTATCTTTCTTCAGCGATAAGTGGCAGTCTCTTCAGAGAAGCTTATCTTTCTTCAGCGATAAGTGGCAGTCTCTTCAGAGAAGCTTATCATTCTTCAAAATTTTGAAAGTATTAGATTCAAATAAACTTGAAAAGACTAACAAAAAATGTTTAACTCACGGAAAAGATTCGAGGAAAATCATACTTCCCTGAAACCTCGGAATAGCAGAAACTTTGATACACCATCCTTCCCGGTGAAGTATAGGTAAATTTGAGCTACTTTGGCCATGTATGGTTATCAAAATTGAAGATTATCCCTCAGGATTTCTTGTGATGATATGAAGGTTCCTTCCCCAGCAAAGTATTTCTGGACATCTGTTTGAATTCACCTCAGCAAAATCTACCTACAGGCTTTATTCCCCAGTAGGTCTTCGGGTTTATTTCCCAAGTCTACGTACACCCCTCATCATGGGATCAGTGTGATTCGTTTGTTCCCCGAGTCGGTGACATCTATCAATCCACGCGAAGTCTAAGTTATTACTCACTTCGTATCCACGTATAAGTCCAGTCGTCACTGGCACTAAATAAAAGTCCAATTGTCATGGGCGCCTTTTGGTCTGGTCGTTACCAACCTTTTCCCCGGTAAATCCAGTCGTCACTGGTATTGTTCCAATTATTATTGGTATCTTGTTAGTTGTCACTAACTTTCCCCATGAAGTCCAGTCGTCACTGGCACTGCCTAAATCCAATCGTCATTGGTATCCTGAGGTTTTAACCAATTTTTCCCTTTGAAACCCAGTCGTAACTGGTATCATCATCTAGAGTCCGATCGTTACTTGGAAGTCTATTTCAGTTTGGTTATCACCAATCTCCAGCTAGAAGATCTGGTGATCCCTAGCATTTTTATATAACCAATTGTCATTGGTATTCCCCAGTATGGTCGTCACCATCTTCATTAAAAAAAAAATCCAGTCGTAACTGGCATTGTTTAAAACCAATCGTTATTGGTACCCTGATTTGGTCGTCACCAATCACCATTAAAAGACCAGTCGTCACTGGCATCGCTTGGAATTCTGGTCGTTACCAATTCCCCAGGAAGTCTATTGATTACCAGCACGGTGTGAACTATTTGTAGAAGCTGAGGATGTATCCCCAGTTGATCCATGTTCCCAGTCAAGTCTCGGAGATCTAGTCGTCACTAGTATCCTCCATGTGTGATTAGTCTTGTTTCTAGTCCATTCCTGAAGATCCCGTTTGAACTCTTCACCATAGGAAGTTCCTCATCTGATCATCCCCAGTGAGGTTGTATCCAGTCTTTCGCTTCCCCGGTGAATCCTGATTCTCTTTTCCCGATGGTATTAATTATTCATTTCCCCAGTAGAAGTATATCCTTTTCCCCAGTGGAAGTCAATTCTTCTCCCCGGTGGAGTACCTCTGTTCCAATAAGATTGTCATCTTTATTGGATTTGCCTATTCCCCATGTGAAGTTTTCCTTCTTACGCTATCAGTCATGTCTGAACTGTTAATTTAGTTTTTCGGTACGAGTCCCCGGTGTCGAGTCCCTGTATTCGTCATTGTTTGTTTTACTGTCTTTTACTATTTTGCATTCAAGCATCATAAAGCATCATTTAGAGTGCATGGCATATCAAAACTTGTCCTTTAGCATGACATCGGATCTAAGGGACAAAATTTTTGGTTATCTATATTTAAATACCTTTCACTGCGATTTTCCGAGAATTGTCATCTCTCAGTCATCTCGTGAAGATATTTAAATAGGGGCAACTGTTGTACCCCAAATTTTGACCCCTTAGATCCTCATTATCATTTTTAGAAGCATGATCATGCATTATCTAACCCTAAATCAGTGCAAGTTTATTATTGTCAAGTTACAGATGAATCAGGGTTCTCGCACCGACAAATTCAAAACAATCAAGGAATGATCAACCAATGATTTGGGCCAATTCAATCATGGAATGAAATCAAAGACAATATCAAAGTCAAATGGGAAGTCAATTTGAAGAAATCGTTTCAGAATCAAGAACAGTGCAGTCAGGAGGCCCCGATTAGGGTTTTTAACCAGTGGAAAGTCAACTGTGGTTTGACTTTGATGTTGGGAAAGGTTTTAATGGTGGGAGTGAGGTCCATGAAGTTAATATAGGCTATTAAAGACTATTCAAGAAGTGTCAAAGTCCCAGGATGTCCAGAATATCAACAGGCGACTCGATCGGCACCGATCGATCGTACGGTTGACCGAAAAGTCAACTCCTCGAATTTTGAGAATTGGAATCCAAGTTGTGAATCAAAGTTGTTCCTTATGTCATAATGGACTTGCATATCAATTTTCATGATCATTGGATCAAAGATGAGAGAGTAATCGAGAAATCGGGAAATTAGGGTTTTGAAAAGGGCTAAACCGTATCTCCTTAACCGCACATCCAATTGAGTTGGTTCTAGTCTCATTTGAAAGCTCTTGACAAGTCCTACAAAAGTCCCATACTAGTCCACAACCAGAAAATGCATACTTTTTGAGATATAAGCAAAACATTCCTAGAAGGGAAAATAACTTAGAAAATTTCTAAGTCATTTTCACTTTAGAAGCTAAAATCAGCCAACTTCAAGGGGGTTTTTCACCTAGTTTCAAATAGAATCAAGATTTCTGGCCAACATGAAAGTTTTAGTACTATGTGAGGGCTTTCTAAATTGTACAAGAACATCTCAAGGTGAGTTGTGAGCTGAGAGATACATGTGTTCAAAGTTGGTATTTTGTCATGCTAGTCCCACATTGACCAATATTGCAAAAGCACCTCTATCACTCAAGTGGGCCAATTCTAACTTATCAAACTCATACTATCTGATATATTGAACATACTTAGCATGTTAGAACAGAGAGTTATCATGGAAACATCATGGAATTAAAGTTTGAAGTTTCATTGCCTAAGTTGAAAACTTTGACTTTTTCAAGCATGAGGTGTAAAGCAATTCTGCTCCAGCCACTCTACCAAGCCTCTAGGCTGTGTTTTCTCAGTAAAAACATCATTAAAACTTTCCCATTGGGTTGGGGAGACAGCCAAGGATCAGAAAAAGCAAAGCAAGTTGGCAAGTGGTTGAAAATATCAAGTTTGCTTCATGGCTAAGCAAGACCTCCCTAGTAAGCACCTCAACCACTTTCTCTATAAAAGGAGAGCTCCCTCACCTCATTACACACACATCTTTTCTGATAGAAACCACAAATAACCTCTGTCATCACAATTCCATCATCTTGCTTCAATTTCTCAAAAATCACCAAGTTCACCAAAACACTCCAAAATGGCCTTGAAGTGAAATCTCTACCACATCAAGTTCTACATGTTCCAGCACCCAAACTATCATCCATACACTTTATAAATAACATATATAAAGTGTACAAACCATTGAACCACCAAAAATCACGAGAAATTAAAAAGTCAACTTTTCACTTGGCTCACTTTGACCAAAATCCATCAAAAACACCAAACTGAGTTCCAAACATCCTCTTGAGGTTTTGATCACTCATACACCTCACATATAACATATATCAACTGTCCAAACACTCACCAACCGTTAGAAGTTCATATCTTTTCATTTGGCATTGAAAGTGTGTTATTGCTTAAAGTGGAAGAAAACTCAAAAGCCAACAATTGAAGCAAGGAGTCTCTGGTTTTCTCAACATTTCTTGGCTTGCTAAATAGGATCATTAACAGGTATGTAACTGATCTTTATTAGCTTTAGCATCATATTTCATAAATTGACATTTTTTGTGTTTTGGTACATATTGAACTATGAACATTGCTTGATTCTTATAACACATGTTTTCAATAAATGATAAAAATCCTCATAAGCATGAACATAAGTGTGTGGACCATCTGTCTTGTTGGTATGCTGACTCACTTATTTTGTTATTCAACTGGTTTACTTGTTATATACAAACTTGATGGTTTTGGTGATGTGATGCTGTTGGTTTTGCTTTGTATTTTAAAATTTATGAAACTGTGGAAGATGAGGTCTCAAACCTATGAGCACTTGGACTGTCGTTGGTTTCATGTTGTTAGGTTATACTTCTAGGTTTCTGGTGTGCTTAGAACCACAGGTCTGTTAAAGATATATCAGAGCCACACCTTTAGGCCCAGTTTTGTTTTAAATAGCTTTGAGTTATCCAGGGGTCAAATGTATGGATTCTGACTTTGGGAGGGTGCTTGGTGTGTACTTGGTCATGTCCTTTTAATTTGTGGTTTATTTGCAAATTCAAACCAGGCCAGGGTTGATATATATGTTGATCATATTACTGAGTTTATTACCACAAAAAACTGTTTGCAGCAGTACTGTCCCTTAGAAAGGTAAGTGATATGTGATCAAAGTTTGAGCAAGATGCATACCAACTGTCATGGACTGTTGTTGTTTGATGACTGTCCCAAAGCTAGGTCCATCCCTCATATATCCCAATATCAAGTGTGGTTGGATTACAGTCCTAAAATCTGAACCACACCTGTAGACATAGCCTGCTATTCTAAGTTTAGTTGGGCCAGGTTGTTTTTTTTCAGTTGAAGAGATTTTGATCAGGAGTGTGAGTGTCTATGTTGGCCAAGACATTTCTGTTTGGTTTATTGTAATTTTATGCAGCTTGGTGAGGGGCCAGTATTGGATTGTGTTGGTGATTGCTGGCTGTGTGAGCAGTCTTGATTTGATGATCCTTGTTGTTTGAGGGCTTGGACAAAAGGGAAGCTGTTTGGAATGTGATTTAGTCTAGGTTTTAGTTTTAAGATGTTCATGGTAAAATTCTATTCCATTACACTACTATGTTTGGTTTTGCACCCTTGATGAGTATGTGTCTTTTTTTGGTTTTAGAGCTGTAGGCTAGATAGTGTAAATGTTAAAATGATCTTTGAATGGTAAGTGATTATTGTATGGGAATCCTAGTGGTATCCCTACAAGAGGCAAGTACATAAAGGGGGCCTATGAAGAGGAGCTGCCAATCTCAAGCTGTATGGAGGATGTTGGTGTTGTTGAAGTTTTAGGATTTTTTTTGTAAGTGATAGCAGCTGACTGCACCTGGGTGAGTTTCTTAAACTTGGCTGTGTTGAGGAGTTGGATAGCCATCAAAACCTGATCATGACCAATTAGTGTAGACTGAGTAAAATCATCAAACCCTGATAACAAGCCTTTGAATCAATCCACAGTCTGCTATAGCATATGCAGGAAAGGTAGCCTTGCTGTTTGTATTTTCTCTAACAGTCTGAGTTTGCTGTCAAACTCAAATTGGTTATGTGTTTTGTCTTTACCTTGGCAGCTTTAGAACATTTGATTTTGTTGAGGTCGATTGTCTTGTCTTGTGCTTTTTGAAGTCCTTGCTTGGTGTAAGAGGGGGATGGCAAGTCTGTTGGGTTACAAAGTGGTGGTTCATACCAAGATGCTGTGGGATTAAAACCCTAGAGTAGTATGAAGAGGATAGTATGATTGAAAGTGCCTCAGGTTTTGGTAAGGGGATTACATAGGTGGCAGCAGACCTGAGAAAGGGCTCAAAAGGTGGAAGGCTGTTATGAGAACTATTGGATAGATCTAGCTTGCTCAGTTGGAGTGTTTTCTTTTGTGTAAGCTGACTCAAATATATGCAGTTGCTTTGAATCACATCAGTTTTGGAAAAAATGGTCATTTGGAGATTATGCTTTGGAGGATGAAGGTTTGGCTCTGACTGTTGATATCATGGATTCTTTGTATCAGTCTTAGGCACTGCAGAGGTGTTTTCTCATAATTGTTGACTGTGGTGAACACCTACCATTTCTGAAATTTGGTTTTCATTGTAATTGTGGTTTTGTTTTTTATGTTTGACTATGCTTGTTTAATATGTGGATGCAAGCCAAATGTAAGATCATACCACAACCTAGGCTGGCCAATACATTTCTGGCTATGTTGAGCTTGTGCTGATTGGTAGGCATAGAGAAATTCCAAAGCTGCTATAGTTTTGATGTATAAACAGAATTTGACAAAGTACTTGACTTTGAACACTGTTTGGAGTAGCTGGATGTGCTGTGTACAAACTTTAAGACCTTATCATTACCATTTGGTACAGATTGTGCTACCTTCAAATCCACTTAAAACCAGTTGGCAAAACCTCTCCATGAGATTAATTCATAGTGTGCTGTAGCCTGTAGGATATTCACCCTGCCATCATTCTTGTTTTAGGAGCTTTTTAATTTGAATATAAGAATCCACAGCCTATTGCTTCAAGTTGTGAATCATGAGATTGTTAGTGTAGAAGTTTGGTTCTGTGTTGATAATACTTGATCAGTTTGTTGGCCACCTTGGGGATTCTGAGGCATAGAGACTGTATCTCGAGTTTATGAATTGAACTCATTATTAAACCTCTGTTGAGTAGCAGACACCATCTGATGAAAATCTTCCTATGACAAACACAAGTACCCTTTGGGGCCTGATATGGACAGCATAGCATATCTGACTCTTGGCAAATTTAGAGAGTTTTGCTGACCATTTTTGTTATCTTAATTAGAGTTTAGAACAGTTTTTGGACTTAGTGGTCTTTGCATGTATATTGCTCTTTGTGTGACTTTGCATTTTTGATTAAGTTTAGGCTGTTGACAGTTCATCTTAGAAAAGCATCAAACCACTGTTGATATTATTTTGAGGCATCTATCACCATTGGCACTTCATACTCAATTCTCAGTCTGTTGGCTTTAAATGCTATCTGTTTTAAGCTATTTCCGTCATCCTGCAAGTGATTAATCCTTTCATGAATAAACTCATAGCATACTAGGAACAGATATAATAAGGATGCATTCAGTTGCTTCCATAGCAGCTCTTGGCTCATAAGTTTCAAAGTGCGTTTTAATGCACTTAACATGTCCTATTCTAATGAAACTTGATTATTAATTGACTGCAGACCTCAGAATCCCTAGTCTAGGCAGTTGTGGGTTGTGCACACCTTTACATATTTTTAAAACTAAATGTTATGAATTGCACGAAGCATCCTTCCAATTCATCAATCAGTTTCAAAAGTCATTTTTCCACACCAACCATAACACACTTGCCATTGATTGGTCACTTCTTGTTCTATCATGTTTTTAAACCTCACTCCTGTTTGAACTTCACATATGTGACATTTAGAATTGGTGCAGGCTTTTATTTTGGTTTAAACATGCTTGATCTGGTCTGCAGCTTCCAAAATGCATCTTGAAACTTCATTATGCATTTGAATTCGAATTTTTCTATGTGCACATAATTTTGAAAAACTAACATCATCATCAGATTCCTCATTATTTTCTGAGTGAGTTGCATATAAGGTTTGTTGAAATTGGATAAAATTTGAGAAAGTTAGAGATGTTTTGCAATCATGTTGTTTGCCTTTGTTTAGCCCAGCCATGAAACCAAACAAGGAATGTATACTCATTGTTTCCATTTAATTAATGGATGTAACAGCCGCCCCAGCGGTAGAGACTCGCGCGTGTATCAGTCTTGGCATGGGTTCGATCCCTTGTGATAACCCTTGCTGCCACTTTTCCTCATTTTTGTACATAAACTTCAAAAATTCGTAACTTTCTCATTTTTTATCGTTTTTCACCCCTTCTTTTTTTCATTGTGTTTATTTTAATGTGTACTTTCATGTCATAATTTTATTTTCCATGTTTGATTATTTTTTCACCACGTTTTATTGTGCGCGATCCGCGCGTCAACAGTACTAACCCTATTTGGTTGCAGATGAAATTTAAAAGGTTTCCTCTTGTGTTTTCTCAGGAAAATTGATTGTTATCATATCTATATATGTTTGTCAGCATGTTAGGATTTTTACTTTGAATTATTATCATGTTTATCTCATCTGTTTGTTAACTGTACTCCAGGTGCGAACTGTCGTCACAGTTCTCGTATCTAATCATTTGCTTTGATTGCCATCATTGCTTTTCATCCTTAATCTTTTCTTTGGTTGTCACCATAATTGCTTTGTATAATGTTTGCATTTTATTTTTATCCCCAAGCGACGAAGCTCGTTAGCTTTCGTCCAGTTGCCGATAATACTGTCCCTCCAAAGGAAGGTCTGTCCACTTGACTGTCAATGTCTTGGACCAAAATCTCTGCTATCCCTTGACTTTGTTAAGTCACCTTAACCCTAGACTAGAAGCCTTTCGACTTTGCTTGAAGTCTAAGAAACCCACCCATACTAGGAGTGTTCTTCAACTAGAACCCTAGGAAAGAGTTCGTCAACTCTGTGTAAGAACCATCGTCATGATTTCTTACTTCCCCCTTTTACAATTTAGTTTAGGGAGTTTTGTCAAACTCCACACAAACATCGTCATGTTTGTTCCCCTTTGAACTTTGATCGTCATCAAGTGTTCTTTTCCCTTGTGAGGTGAACTACGATTGCTCTGATTCTATCCTAGTCAGGATACGTAGGCAGAAGGTGCGATACCTTTGCGAGCAAACTTAGAAAACCACTTAGGCCTTTTTATTTGTTTTATCTTTTATTCCCAACTTAAACCATAGTGCACAATTCACAAACTTAGCAAGTAATTAAACAAAAGGTTCCTGTAGAGTACTACAGATATTTAGGGTGCTAATACCTTCCCTAGATATAACCAACCCCCGAATCCCCGAATCTCTTAAAGCGTTGTTGTCACATCGCGCAAAAGGTTCTTTCTTTCTTTAGACCTATCCTTTGGATAAATTAAAGACCGGTTGTAAAAGAAATACGATTCAAGTTAATTAATAGCTTGATATCAAATTTTCACCGCAACACTTACCAATCAGGGGTAAGATAGTTACAATCCTTTCGGAGAAATCAAGACAACCAGTGTCACACGACTTGTCCCAGGAAAAGAGAAAGAGAAAGCCCGCTAAGTAAAAAGAAAAAGAAAAAGCTGGAAAGCTAATACTTAGGCAAAAATCAGGGCATCCCGCTGGACTTCAAAAGAAAAATCGAAAAGAACTCAAAAGGAGTCAGTCCAGGCAAAAATTAGGACATCAAAAGAATGGAAAAGAAAGGATATAAAAAGAAAAATCCTCGAACAAGGACAAAGTCGTGTAGATACAGACACCGAAAACGAAAAAGGAGTAATTGTCACTCCGAAAACCTTGTGAATTCTTTAAACCACTGTTCCTACTATTCAACATACCTCTCGAAGAGGCGAGCGCTTGAGCCAAGTTAACTGAACTTTAGGATCGAAGATCATCACGTAGAAGGGGCGGGTACAAATCATTATTTGAGCCAAATATCCTTTGTTTCACGAACCGTGAACCCGGCCACGATACAACCCTTAAAAGACCTAATTGAGGTAGGGTTTATTCTGAAAGCACATTATGATAAGGATGAGTAACCTGACTCCTTCTTGATGTGCTAATCATATCCTTGTTGTATTTTTTTCACTGATCAAATCAGCACTACGTTTGAACTCTGGTTCATTCGTCACTCACAATCATGACACGTAAATGAGTGACAGCACAATTTTTTCAAAATCTGCATGAACACTGCATTAAAATTACCATTCGGGATTAAACAATTTTATTTGCAGGTCAGTAGTTGACAGGAAGGAAATTCCAACAGGGAATAATCGAACAGGACTGAATAATTCAGCAGTTTGGATCAGAATGGTGTATGTTGTGAAACCTTGTGAATCTGGGGCATTGACTTCCAGTGAGTTTGGAATCAGTCGGTCTAAGGACAAGTCCCGAAGCATCGATTGATTATGGGACAGTTTACTTGAGAAGCAGTTGATCAGAAGTGAATCTTCTCGAGAGCCAATCAGGGGCAATTATCCAGAATGCTGTGATTTGAGGATAGATTCTTCCAGTGTGTGATCAGGGCAAGTTAAGTCGCTCAACGCTCGTTCAGGGGCAAGTCACTCCAGAGATAGTGAAACCAACTATGCTGAGAGTTGGTTAATTGAGGTTGAATCCTTTCGTTGTACAGATACCGGGGCAAGCCATCTCAAGGTCGTATTGTAGCAAGCTGCTTTCTGTTCAGAGTGAGTCTCCCAAGAGTCAGATTGGGGCAAGTTAAGTTGCACTGGGGCAAGTTGCTCAAACAAGTTTGTTCAACCTAACAAGAGTTGAGTATCGGGGAATCGTGTCATTACCCTCATCAAAAAACCTGAACCTTCGAATAAGACCTTGTTGTCATTGGATCATTATCCTACAGTTTAAACCTGTTATTTGTCAGAACCTTGTAACCTTGTCATTTCCAAAGCCCAGTTCTCGCCTGGCAAACCGGTAACCAGTTCTCGTCTGGTCCACCTTTCCGTAAATACCAGTTCTCGTCTGGTACCTGTTATTTTTCAACCAGTTATTGTCTGGCCAACCTTTCTGTAAACATCAGTTCTCGTCTGGTGTATGTTAGCTTTCAACCAGCCCCGTCTGGTCACCGTCTCTTTAACATATTTGTTGCATTAGTTCTCGTCTGGTGCATGGCAGTTTCCAAACCAACCCCGCCTGGTCATCCTTTCCTTAACCTATCATCCGGTCAGCCTCGTCTGATGTCCCAACCGTAAATCCATTCTCGTCCGATAACCTAACCTATTTTTTCTATCAGTTCTCGCATGGTAGGCCATCTTTGAATGCTAGCCCCGTCTAGTATTTTTCCATTGTGTTAATAACCTATTTTCATCCGTAAACTAGAAAAAGCCTAAAAGTACCCGACACGATAATTCCCAGTGGCTCGCATGGTGTCACGTTCCTCGATACAAAGCTCGATTGATACCGGTTTCCTGATTAATGTTAAATCAGGACTACTCGCCTCTACAGGTAGAAGGTCCGTATTGTCCCCAAAATAGTTGAGATCGCAATTATTCCTCCTCAGAATAAGATCAGGAGTATCCTCAGCAGGTCATAATGGATATCCCTGACAGTAGGGGCATTCTCAACAGTGAGTTGTGCACAAGTAACCCTAGTTTGGTTAATCGCCAGAGTACAATCAGGTTGTCAAGGGTTAGAAAGAGTATCGCCGTGCAGGGTCGTCATTCCCTCCTCCAGCAGGTTGTCCTTCCTCCTTCAGGTTGATCATCCTCTACACAGTTCGTAACGATGAATTTGTGAGCCATCCCTCAGTAGGATCGTTTCTTCCCCATGGAAGTTGGTCTCACTTTTCCGGCATTTATTTTGCTGAGATGATTCTATGATACCGGATACCCCTCAGTGGAGTTGACGTTGCCTTCGGCATTTATTTTGCCAAGCGGCTTTAGTCCCGGTGTTCTCTGGCAGCTAGAGCTTGCATTTGCACTTGCACATATCGTCATATTTGCATATATACCAACACATAGCATCTCCAAGCCGTATGGGGCATTGCATCTATACAAACGCATAACATCTACATGTCGTATGGGGCATTGCATCATTTTCAAACATATGCATCTCGAAACATAGATCAGATCGGTTAACCTTTTGCTTTCAGGCGTGTTTTCTCAGCAGGAGTATGGAGTTTTGGCCCAGATCTATTTCCAGGTATTCGAGGTCTCGCTGTGAGACATGTGATGATACAGGTCTTGTTATTATCCCCCACAGAGTTACTGGTTGAAGTTTCTCTTATCCGACCAGCGGAGTGTTTTTCTTCAGGTTCGATGTCGCGACAGCATTTCAGGGTTTCATGAATCAAAACTTCAGAAGTGGTCACTTGTTGTCGGAACGGGTGTCGGACAGTTATTTTCAGAATATCCCCAGTGGAGTTAGCTACTGCAAAGAATAGGCAAAGAAGGTATATCCAAGTTACCTTTCCTGTGTTCAGGCAGATGTATTTTCCTATAATCAGGCAGATGACTTTTCCCGTATGAAACAGGCGGATGAACTTTCCTGTATGAATCAGGCAGATGACTTTTCCCGTATGAAACAGACGGATGAAATTTCCTGTATGAATCAGGCAGATGGATTTTCCCGTATGAAACAGGCGGATGAACTTTCCTGTATGAATCAGGCAGATGGATTTTCCCGTATGAAACAGGCGGATGAACTTTCCTGTATGAATCAGGCAGATGGATTTTCCCGTATGAAACAGGCGAATGAACTTTCCTGTATGAATCAGGCAGATGGATTTTCCCGTATGAAGCAGGCGGATGAACTTTCCTGTATGAATCAGGCAGATGTATTTTCCCGTATGAAACAGGCGGATGAACTTTCTGGTATCCAGATAGATGATTCTCCCGTGATAGACAGAGTATATGAGTTGTGTTCCGATATTTGACAAAAGTACTTTCCCCAAGGAAGTCGCAGTGATTTCCTCGTGTTGACAAAATATTATAGTCCCCAGTAGAGTCCTCCTCAAAGCCGTTTGTGGTTTGGGACCAACGGAGTTAGCTACTGCAGAGATAAGCAGTTTCCTGTGACTAGACAGAAATGTTTCCCCAGCGAAGTCGCCGGGATTTCTCTGTGTTGTTGAAATGTGAGTCCTGACATGGACAGATTTGCATTTATCCGTGGTTTGACAAAATTTGGGTCCAGATGTGGACAAGGTTACTCCTGTGACGACAGAATCTCTATTCGTGTTGATGAATTGGTTCCTCTACTGGTGTCGACAAGGTTAGTCCAATGGGGAACATAGGTGTTTTTGCGAAGATAGTTCAATACATGTGGCGTCACACAGGTGGTTGAGGTTGAAATCAAAATTGTATCAGATAATTGACCAGTTGTTGCCGTAACAACCAGATTCAGTTCATTGGACGTTGCTTCTCAAGTAGTTTTGCAGTTTATCTCCACGGTTGGCAAATTTCAGGGTTTCTTTGGTATTCAATCGTCTCGTACCTCGAATGATTGAAAGTCGTTCGCTCTTCAACCCTTCAGGTCCAAGCCGTTTGAATAGGGACAGCTGTTGCACCCCAAAATTTGACCAACCGGTTCCCACATCTGGTTTATGTTTCGACACATTTTGCATTCGCATTCGCATACTGCATACATTGCATTTTTTCAGTCAGATTGACTTTATCGGGATTACAGCCTCCCCTGGCGTTTCAGGCATTTCAGGCCAATACGAGGATTTTTTTTTTAAAAATTGGTGCTCGTTCCCTGTGTTTTCAGGTCATCTCGGTGCTCGGTTTTTACCGCTTATTTCGCTATGGTTGCGCAATTGTTCTCTAATCGATTTAATCGGCTTCTTGGCATTTTTAGAATTTTCCCTTTTATTTTCTAGATTGTTAAATAGATTTTAATAGATTTTAATAGATTTTTATAGATTTATTTGAGTTTTTTCTAGATATTAAATAGTTTTTTAAATATTTTCTTATAGATCTAATAGTTCTTTTAGAATTTTAAATAGATAATTCTTTTTAAATAGTTATATAGATCTTTGTTTTGATATTAAATAGTAGATTTTTAATTGGTTTAATAGGATAACTCTCTTTTTCTATTTTTTTTAATAGGGTTAATTAGAGTTTATTTTCTTTGTAGAATTAATAGAGATTTAATCATTTCTTTTTAATTAGAGTTTAATTTCTTTTTTAGGATTAATAGAGATTAATATTAGATTTTAATCATTTTTTTAATTAGGTTTAATTAGGATTGATTAGTGGTTTTTAACTACTTAGATTTAATGACCGTTTAATTGAGTTTTTAATTCAGGTTTTAATCATGTTAATCATCCATTAATTAGTGTTTAGTCAGAATCATTAATTAGTGTTCATGTAATTAACAGAGTCATTAAGTGATAGTGGGCCAGATGTCCAAAATTCGTGAGGCCCACAAGTCCACACGCCACATGTTCTATTTAAGAGATGCCACGCGTTTCCTTCAGGCTCCTCCACCTCACTTTTCCTTCACTCAGAGCTGACACTTCACACTCCACTACCCCACTTCCCTGCCACTTGTCCCCTTCTCTTGCACTGCATGCGCCACCTCACACTCCACTCACTCTCCAGTCTCCGCATGCAAGATGCCACGCGTCCCACTCCATATCTCACCGCCGACCATGCAAACTCACCGAGAAAACTCATTGGTGAAATCAAACGGCGCTTCTTACGACCAAACTTCATCGGAAATCCGTAACTGTCGCCGGACTTCCTAACCACCCGCCTGAAACTGCAAATTTTCATATCTTCTTCCTGGACTCCATCTCTGTTCATCAGTCATCATGAACAATCATCAGCGAATCTTCAAGATCCTTCAAGATCTTCTTCCAACAAACTTCATCGGCTTCATCATTTTCCAGGATTTGCATCAAGAATCTCATCGTTCTTCATCCAACAGTCATCATAACTTTATGCATGTTCATGAGATTTCTAGATCTTGATGTGTTCATCAAGATCCTTCAAGATCTCCAACAACATCACTTCAATCGCCATCTAGATCTCCAGATCCTCAAAGAACGCCATGGTGTTCTTAGCAAGCTTTCCAGATCTGCGAAGATTTTCTTCGACGTTCATTAGTTGCTACTCAACTTCTCCAGATTTGTCATCAAACCTCCTTCGTTCTCACTCAAGAACCTTCATACATTCAAGATGTTTTTCCAGAAACCCTCAGATCTGCGAACCTTCGCACTCACAAACCGTCCAGACCACATCAACCTTCGCCGTGTACATTGAGCCTTCAAGCTTTTCTCCAGATTTGTTCGTGTATCCATCTCCTCATCCAGATTCGTTCTTCGTATCAGTCTTCTCAAGAATCTGCAGCTACCTTCATCTCATTTGTTGTTGGATGTTAGCGTCAGGGAAAAAGGATGTAAAGTCTGTTTAGTTTTGCAGGTTTGGGTTGACAGAAGAAGTGCACGGAGGGGCGAGTTTTTTGTTTGAAGTGGAAGTATGATCTGAGACGGAGGAAGTCTAGACGGAGATTGAGAAGGAAAGGAAATGAAACGAGAGATGGAGATTGTGAGAGAGCGAAATTTGTGAGAGAGAGAGAGGGGAACGGCGCATTTTGTGAACAGTGTTTTGGGACATTGAGAGTGACCTAGGGTTTTGACAGTACTGAGATGGACGTATGTTTGATTGTGGGCCTTAGGCCCATTCACACTCATTCTGGCATGTACTACCGTTTTTGTCATGCACCTCCTTCCCCGTGTGTGTGAGTGTCTGGTGGGCCTCAAGCCCACTTGCTTTCATTTTGGACACACCTCCTATTTTTTCTGTACGCATCCCCCTCCCCGTTTGTGTGTTTTTGTTGGGCTCTGGGCCCAATTTCCTTGGGTTTTTACTGCAGTACCCCCTGTAACAATTACTCACCCCTCCCTGCATCTATTTTTATCTTTGTATGGACATTTTAATTGTAATATTTTGTGTTAGGATTAGTTTAATTTTTTAGAATAGTTTAATCCTTAGAATATAACTTTAGGTTTTAATTCCTTTTAGGAAATTTAGATAATATTTTCATTTAGGAAATTAGTTTAATTTTCTTTTAAGAGAATTTAGGATTTAGTTACTTTCTTGTTAAGGAGATTTATAGATTTAATTCTTTTTAGGATATATTTTCCTTAGGAGATTATTTTTGCCGTATTTTAGGAGTAGACTACTATTTCCATTTTGCGTTGGATTTCTCTCCTATTTTCTTTTCTATCCGATTTTATTCCCGATTTTATTTCTGGCTGGCCGTGTGACACGATTCAATTGGAGAATGATTTTCGATATCATTTCTCTATCTTGTCTTTGACACGGACATCAACACACTACCTCTTAGAGTTCGACTTCTCGTATAAGTCGAACTATGACGGTCTAAGCGTTACATTGGTTCTGATTCGAGCGTCATCATCAAGGATCCAGAGAGGAGAAGATTGGAATGGAGCTTGCGCGCACGTCAGGAGTCAACGGAGCTGCTTCGTTCATCATCATCATCTTATTCAAGTCTTCAGGCAACCGTCGAGTGTTGTGGGCTGCATCGTTAGATACGAAGGAAATGCCAGCTGAGGAGTTTCTTCTTAGGTTCTTGCGTGTGTGTCTCGGGTTCCTTCCCGTTTAGGCGTAGGCCTGCTTCCTCTTTGTTATCGCCCCGGGCGATCGAAACCCCTTTTCTCTCGCGTTCAGGCGATCGAGACCCCTTCTCTTGCCCCCGTACAATTGAGACTCGTTTTCCCGTCGAACTACGTTTGCTCTGATCTCTCGTACCAGACGAGAGTACGTAGGCATAGGATGCGATATCCTAGCGAGCTCCCTTTTCCCCGTTCCCCGTTTTAGCTGTAGTTGGCTGAACTACAGCGGCTCTGATTTCTCGTACCGAGTGAGAATATGTAGGCATAGGATGCGATATCCTAGCGAGCACACTAACAACTAACCTCTTTGTTCTCTCGCTGCCGTGCGATCGAGACTTTCCCGCTGACGACTGATGTTATCCCTTTCTCTTGCCCTTGCGCATTTGAGACCAGACCGTAGTTCTAGTTACCGTAGGTTCCCGTGCCTTTCAAACCAACTTCATCTCTCACTCCTGTGTGATCGAGAACACCCTGTTTAGCCGTAGTTAGCCTGAACTACGAAAGCTCTGATCTTTCACGCTGTGTGGAAGTACGTAGGCACAAGACGCGAAGCCTTGGCGAGCCAATTCCCTGTAGTTTCCCGAACTACGATGACTCTGACTTTCTCTCTTGAGAATACGTAGGCATAGAGTGCGACGCTCTATCGAGTCAATTTCTCTCCGTTTAGATTTAGCAGCCGTAGATAGATTGTTTTGCATCCTTTAGAAAAACCAAGCAAGCGTGGATCCCGTCGAGTACGACGGACGTGAGGGGTTCTAATACCTTCCCCTTGCATAACCGACTCCCGAATCCAGGATTTGGTTGCGATGACCATTCCTTTCCCGTCTTTGCGGTAGGTTTACTTCGAGCGTTTCCTTTCCCTCCTTCGGGATAAATAACGCACAGTGGCGACTCTTCTGTCATAGCCGGCGCCGATTTTCTCAGTAGCGACATCGTGCAACTATCATTTCGGTTTCTGAAGATTTGTCCCCATCAGAGTACCGTGTACTTGTGCAGTTGGTAAATTTTCGGGTTTATCGGTATTCAACCGTCTTTACCTTGATTGTTTGAGAGCCGTTCGCTTCTCACCCAGTCAGGTCCAAGCCGTTTGAATAGGGGCAGCTGTTGCACCCTAAAATTTGCCCAACCCTTCTTTACCTAGCTTATGTTTCATTGCATTCATATTAGCATTATCATTTGCATAGCATTGACATGTGTGCCGGAGATCAAGAGGTATGACTACCAACCAAAGGGCTACACAAGGCTATGAAGCTAGCCAAGAGGTTTATTCAAGTGTTCAAGGGTTGATATCCTCACTAGAGAATTCTAAGATCCACAGAAAGAGTGGTTGAAGCCACACGTGTATATCTCCTTACTTGAGAGTTGTGGGAAGTATTCAGATGATTCTGAAGCCATGAAGTTGGACTTGAGACCTTGAGAGAGCTCTTAAGAAGTATTGAGATCATTTTGAAGCCTAGACAGGTCATTATGCAAAGGATAAGAAGCTACTACCAAGATTGGTACAACTAGGGTTTCATCTGGTCAACCCTAGGATAACTGATGATTTGAAGAAGGTTGATACCTAATTCAAGAGCCATGTGATCATGGATTCATGTGTTGATATTTCCAAGGGATGATTCCAAGGTCAACTTATCATGAATCAGGAGTATGAGAAGTTGCCTGGCTAGGGTTGCTATGCTTGATAGTGTAAAATCCCCTGGTTTGGTGCCTATCTTCAAGACCACATAACTCAAGATGGGATTTTCATCTCACCTTGACACCAACATGATTGTTGTAGGGCATGAGCATAGCTTTAATTTGAGTACTAGAAGTCCTTGATAGGGTTTATAGAACTCAAGTTATGAGCCAAACAAGTTACAAGTCATATGAGGCATGTGAATTTGGAGCTTGAAAGTTACCCAAATGGAATGACATTTTTGCCCTAGAAGGATGATTCTTATGAACTTTTGGTCAACATGAATGTTGTTCCTTATTTTCTTATCTTTCTAGAAAGTACTAGAAGTCCATGATTGGATTTCTAGAACTCAAGTTACAAGCTTTGCAAGATAAGGGTATTTTGGGAATTTGGAATTACAAGTCATTTTTGGTTATAGGTCAATTTCACCAACTTAGGCACTTCAAATGAACTTTTGATCAACTTGAAAGTTGTTCAAAAGAGTGTTTTTAGTCCAACCATGACCCAAACATCCATTGATATGGATTGAATATGGAAGAGTATGAAGAAATTTTGGAAAAAAGATCATTAAAGGCATTAATAAAGGAAAAAATTCAAAATAAATCATAATGGTTCAAAAAATCACAAATTGGTACACATTTTGATTGGAAATTACATTTTGAAGAGATTTGCAATGTTACATTTTTGGATTGAGGCTTTATTCATGGAATTTGTGTGGATTACTTAGAATTGAAGTAACATAACCATTCAACACAATAAGATGAAATCAAGCACTCAATCTGAGTCATTCACATTCAAGGAGTGTTGTGCAAGCCATTTGAGTGAATATTGAGCTGAAGCTGAGCCATAACACACGAGTTACCATGGTTGTTCATTGAAGGAAAATGAAATTTTGGATTCATCAAATTGGGCCATGATTGGGCCATGTTAGGATCCAAATACATTTTATTTAAGTCTTGGATCGTATTCAGATCATTTTTTGGAGGAAATTGGTGAAGAATTCATTTGTGGCAGTTAGAGGTGGAAGCTTCAAAACTCAAAATAATTTTTGGCAATTCAGAGAGTTTCAAGAAGAATTGAGGATTCAGTTAGCACCAAGATCATTCAGTGAAAGTTTCTGCAGCATTTGAAGTCAAGAATCACGCTGCAACTACCTCAATTGCAAGCTTTTTTCCAGGTTTTTATCTTTCACCATTCTTCTTGATTTAGGCTCGTTTAGCATGAATTAAGCATGGGGTTATGTTGTGGATACAACATAGACCGTTTTAGGATTGGAATTGTGAAGTTTAGTGATGATTCATGATGTGATGCAAATTCTGTTGAGACTCGTATCTAGATGATTCTTGAGAATTAAGGTGAATTAGATAGTGATTCTTGATCCTTGAGAGGTGAGGAAGATTTCTGTGTAGCCAATTTGAAGTTTGGTGATAATTTTGGAATTGAGGAATTTTCTATTCACTATCGTATTGGGAGATTTATGAAGAATTAATAAAAATGGAGTGGATCTTTGTACTCAGGGTGAGAGGACGAGTGGATCCATGTATTTTTCTTTGAGTTTGGTGGAGTTTAAGTTCAGAGCATGATTGCTCTCGCCGGAGAAGACGGTGGAGCTCTTCTCCGGCCACCGTGGAATGATTTCCCTCTTTGATCAGTTTGAATTGAAGAGGATGAAGGAGGATCATTGGATCTGATGGAATTTGTTGACTTGGTCACAGCATCTAACGCATGAGGTTTAGTCTGATTAGGGTTTGGTGAGGTGGCACAACCAGGAGTGTAGGATCTGATTACTTTTTCCATGAATGGATAGGATTAGACTGCACCGTGTACTTCAGTCAACCATACCACACATTGTCGTTGAGTCAAAACGCACAGCTTCATTAATTAATGTGGCGCGCGCTGGGCCCTCTGATGAGTGGACTGGTCAATAGATCTAGTGGTTCTGGCATTTTCTGATTCTTTTAATTCTTTAATTGATTTTTCTATTTTCTTTAATTGATTTTTCCATGTTTAATTCATTTTAATTAGTTTTAATGATCAGAAAAATATGAAAAAAATATGTGGGTGATCCTTGTTTTATTTCTGATTTTTCCATGCCTTTGGATTTTATTTTGGTGTTGTTTTCCATTTAATGTCCATTTTTCTATTTGTGATAATTGAATAAAAATGCATAAAATGACTTGTTGTTTGCTGATTTTATTACCAATTCATGCTTTGGAATTTGATAATGATTTTTGGCTGGATGGTTATAGACATGTTGATGAGATTATAGGATTTTTGTGGTGATTTTTAGATGATTCTAAGATTAGTTTTGAACTAGGTTTTTAGAGCCTTCCCCACTTGAACCTTCATTTGACAACTTTTGGTTTAGAATTTTTTTAAGGCCCTTAAACATTGATTTAAGCTCTGGATTTTTTACCATAAGTTCTTAATAGATTTAGAATCCCTTAGGAAAATTTACAGATTTTTAGTAATTGATTTAATATTTTAGTTGGATTTTACCTCTAGGCTGTGTTTAGGTTGCTTCTAGCATAGTACATCCCATAGTTGAACTTCAAAGGTGACCTTTAGTTCATGATAAGTTTCCAAACCTTTTCTGATGGTTTAGTAGACATGTTGATGCCTTTGTAGATTGAATCTTAAGGTTTGATTTGGTGTTTTAGTTCCCTTTAGAAAGTTTCTTTTAGGGCTTGTAGAATTAGGGTTTTTTAGAGCCTTTAGGAGCTGCTTCCTTTTTCATGAATGTGGTTTCCTTTGATTTGCATTCCATTTCCTATCCAATGACGCAAGGTTCCTTTGTGGGAGCCTAGTCCCTCATTTGGAAGGACTAAAGGCCTACCACAAAAGGTAAAACCTTTAAGGATACCAATCTCAGATGAGTGGTTGAGTGCCATAAGGGAATCCTTTGGTTTCCCTCATGCTTCCCCTCATCATGCAATGATCTTTATGTTGATTCACATCATCTCTTTATGGAGCAAGTTGAAGCATGAAGATGAAGTCCTCATTCCCTTTTCTCCTGATGGATGACTTGGACTAGAAGACAGACTGTTGGGCTGCTTTGCTGCTGGAGTGTTGTTGTGCTGCTCTGTTGTTCTTGTTATTTAAATGTATTTGTATGACTGTTTCTCTGGGGTGTTGCATTAGAATAGGCTTTCATGTAGTTGATACTAGGCTTAAGTGCATTGAAAGGTTGAGCTTGCCTCCCTTTTCTTGTTTGCATAAGAGGTTGAGTATGTCTCCCTCTGCTTGTCTGTTACTGTTTGGCTTTTCTTGTTGGCTGAAGGTTGAGTCTGCCTCCCTTGCCTGTGTGTTGTGTTGTTTTTCTTGATTGCTCTAGAGGTTGAGTGGGTCTCCCTCTGCTTTTATTGCTGCATTGCATTTGCATCTTTACTATTTATCTGTTTTACTGATGTTTAGCTGATGCTTTATCTGTTGTTTGTTCCCCATTGACATGATCCCCTAGGAGTCTCACTTCCTTTGATAAGGAAGTGATGATTAGACTTTAGGCTGAAGCCTTTTCATGATAACATCTAGGAGTTCCCTATTTCAAACCTCAACCATAGGATGAATCCTTGGAATGACAACAATTAGGACTTGATAGTTTCCCCTTAGTTGTGTCTGTTCTCTTCTCTCTTCAAACAAATCAAAACACAGTAATAAAGGTTAATTGATATCGTGCGTTACGAGCCTTAAAAGACATTTCTTCCGTAAAAAAAGAAAACAAACTTCAAACCTTTTTACCCCATGGGCCCATAATTCAAAGGAAAGCTTTTCTGAGGAAAAGAGTGTCGTTAACTCCCAGCTCTACCGCAAACGGTAACGCACGAGTATCTGACGAGAAAGCTGTATACACTAAACTGCTAGAACTGTTTGTTAACCCTACTCGGAAAAACAGATGAATCTGAACCCCCGTAATCCGTATTATCCCGAACTACGTAAGCTCTGATCTCTCATGTCTATTGAGAGTACGTAGGCACAATACTGACGTATTGGCGAGCCACCTTCCTCGTAGCCCGTAGTTAGCCGAACTACGTTGACTCTGATTTCTCGTTCTCTGATGAGAATACGTAGGCATAAAGCACGATGCTTTGCCGAGTCATTTTCTTTTCTTTTCAGACCAGCCTTGATAGGTAGATAGATACAACCAACCCGTACGATAAACACAACAAGCGTGGATCCCATCGAGTACGATGGACGTGAGGGGTGTTAATACCTTCCCCTTGCGTAACTGACTCCCGAACCCAGACATGGTTGCGATGACCTTGTCTTATACCTTTTCGTCAGGTTTTTCCGATCGTTTCCTTTCCCGTTCTGAGGGATAAATAACGAAAGGTGGCGACTCTTCTGTTTTGCCGGCACCTTATTTTCGCAGTAGCGACACCCGCCATGCAAAACTAGACTTCCATCAACCCTAGCAATCAGAGGTTGAACAAGTGTTCTCAATTGTTCTTGGCCATTAGCGCCCCCTGCATAAGATCCATGAATTGCGCCATGTGGTCTCGGAATTCTTGTAACTCAAGCTAAATCTGATCCATGGCCTTTTGTTGATTTCCCCTAGTTGAATAGCGGTGAATTATACGGTCTTCAATCCTGAAATAGTGCTGAGAAAACCACAGAAAGAAGTAAGGTAAATGGAACTAGAACACCTACAATGCAATATGAAAAATGATGCAAAATGCAGACATGTAAATATGGTTCAGGGAAATTTTCCCCTTGATTCTAGTTCCACGGAAAGGATAGGAGAGTGAAGAGCCAACAGATGAAGCCACAAAAACTCTCTCATAAATAAAATGAGAAGTAGAGTCAATACATAGCACATCCCCAATGAAGTACAACTGAGTCAACACGACCTCATCCAACAATTCTGGTCATGGTCGGAATACAACAACTCAAAGAAAAACAACAGAGAAAACTGCATCAAGAATGACAACGAGTCTAGAATTCTTCCAATAACTCCTTTGTATCAGGATGATCAGGTCTGGCAATTAACCCTTGAATGAGCAAGTCTCTCCTGTTGATGGTAGTTTACAAATCTTGAGCATAGCCCTCCCAAGTGCACTCTCTAAATGCATCCTCCAATCTGGGTTTCTTCAACTCTGCTCTTAACTTTTACTCTTCCAAAGTTTCAAGAGGTTCTCGTAGCTTGCGGGCGCTTTCATACTGACGCGAGGATTCACTTGGATCTTTTTCATCTTTGATTCGGAGTTGAGTCTTCAACCTATCAATCTGTCGATGAAGTTCGTCTTCTCTCTCCTTGTTGTTAGTCAAGATGGAATTTCACTGAGCGTTGAACTTTGATATTTCCAGGTGTGCTTTCTCTAACTCTTTCTTTTTCCTTTTGAGAGCATTACCCAAGCTCCTCATATCTTGACCAAGACGTTCTCTGATGCAAATTTCTTCAGTCAGTTCCCTCCCTGTCTTGTTCAGGGTATCTGTCTGCTTCTTGGATAGGTCAGTGACTTGATTCTTCTCACTCTTAAGCTGAATGACCTCCTTCTCCAACTCTTCATTTACTCTGCGTAGTTCTTCCTTTTCAGCCCACAGTTGAATGTACTTTTGGATGTCAACTTTCATTGGTTCTTCAACCACCAGAGGATACAAAGGCTCCCTGACTAGGAATGGTAGCAACAATCTCTCAAATCTCTTCTGGACCCATTCCACATATGGTTCATAGGCTCTGCAATCGCTTTTGCCCAAAGATGATTTTCCTTTATGGTGAATCTTACCCTAAGCCTTTTCCCATCTGATTAAGGTTTCATTGTCAACTAAACCAGTGAAATACAGAGATTCCTGTATTTCCTCTTCCCTTGGAGGTTCATTTAGAGTGTAACCAAACAGTCTGATGGCGAGAGCAGGATTATAATTCATGCCACCTTTGCGCCCAATGAAAGGAACATTGGGGAAATCTCTGCAGCTGTGAACAATCTCCATACCCAAATGGTCTCTGCTAAACCATACAATATTCTCCGACCTTAAACCCATAAGTCTTTCTGGCCAATCAACAGTGTCTGCAATATCAACAAAATGTCCAGACTTAGGCAAATATGAAATAAACCATCTGTATAGCAGCGGAGCGCAACATGAGACATTCTTTCCTCATCTATTCTCATTCTTGTAGTGGATTGAATGATAGACATCACCTAAAAGGGTTGGCACAAGATTCTTAGAAGCAAAGATATAGAAGGCATCCAAGTCAACAAAGTCAGGTAAGTTGGGAAATAGGACTATCCCATAGATGCACAAAGCCATGATAGCGTTGAAGACCACCCAACATCCCTCCTTAGTGAAATGTTAAGCTTTACCCATCAAGAATGGAAGTGGAAAGCCAGGAGTTCCAATTCTCTATACCAAATTACCCTCCAACTCAGAAACATCGAGATGAAGAGCACCATCCAACTTGGATAACTCAGGCTCCTTCTCAGAGTGCACAAAAGGCACCTCTTCCAACACAGGAATTCCTATTAGTTGAGCAAATTCTTCTAAAGTTGGCAATAAAACATATCCTAGGAACGTGAAACAATGCAACTGAGGATCATAAAATTGCAGCAGCGCGTAAATTCCATCTAACTCAAACTTGGAGGCCTTACAGACAAAACTCAAAACCCTCCCATACTCCTTTCTGAAATCTTCCATCACACTACGATCAGCCACATAAATTAGCTTAAGCAGAGGACCTATCTCTGGTGTTGGGAACTTGTACAACACACTCTTCTTCAAATCAGGCTCCATAACGACGGTGGATTAGATTACTAGATTCAAGGAGAAAATATACATCTGAAACACAAATACTTGAAAATGTTAAAATGCAAATGCAACAGGGGATCAAGATTGTTGTACTGCTGACTGAGTTGAACCAGAGCTTCGCTTCGGCGAGAAAATAACACAACACTGATATAAGGAACCCACTATATCAAGGATCAAAAGTTCACATTGACGAGAAAACCGGGTACGTTGAAGGTCAAGGTTTCCTGTGTAACCCTTCCACTCATAGGTATGAACCTATCTCTGATAAGGTTTTGCATCTTACGCGATCGTCAGCGTCACATACTTTCAAGAAACAATGATATGTTCACCATTTCTGGTTTGGCATCATAGTCTAACGAAGCAGCCTCACTTAGCTGACTTCCAAATGATCGGTCTCCAGAGTCGACAGCTTTCAGATCCAACATCCCCTCTTGACTAATGTACAGGATAGGATGTCCTCAAAGAAAACCTCGTCTGAACGTGAATTTCGTGAGGACTAATGCATGCTGAAACATACAGGTCCATCACTACTTTCCGCTCTAATGCTATGCATGTCCTCAAGCCTCGGTTTTGGATTATCTCTCAAAGGAACAGTCCCACCCAACAGCATAGTAATAACATGATATAAAGTGTTGGAAGTAAAATGCACATGTCATAAAATACAAATGCAACATATATACATATATATATATATATATATATATATATATATATATATATATATATATATATATATATATATATATATATATATATATATATATATATATATATATACACACACACACTCACAGACAAAAACAGACAAGCGTTAGAATTGACTCGCATAGGGGATGGGAAGACTCCCTAGCAGAGTCGCCAGCTGTCGCATCGCTGCGAAAAGGGCCGGCAAAGATAGAAGAGTCGCCATCGTTCGTTATTTATCCCAAAGGGAGGGAAAGGAAACGATCAGAGAAAACCTACGAAAAAGGGAAAAGATAGGTCGTCACAACCAAATCTTGGGTTCGGAAGTCGGTTACGCAAGGGGAAGGTATGAGCACCCCTCACGTCCGTTGTACTCAACGGGATCCACGCTTGTTGTCTATCTAAAAGGGTGTTAATCTATAAAAAGGCTGGCTCACAGGACAAAAAGAAAATAAAAGAGACTCGATAGAGCATCATCGCTCTATGCCTACGTATTCCCTCGTGCAATGGGAAAGTCAGAGTCAATGTAGTTCGGAAAACTACGGGTGAAGGGGGGAAAGGTTGCTCGTCAAGACATCGTCGTCTTGTGCCTACGTATCCTCGTATGGTACGAGAAATCATAGCAAATATAGTTCGGGCTGACACGACCACTAGTTGGTTCAAGTGTTTTAATTGAGTAGGGTTAAATCTTCGTTCTAGCAGTTAGGGACGACGCCTGTTTGTGGTAGAACCGAGACTTAACACACTCTTTCTGAAAATGATTTGCAAACAATCCCGAAGTATAAAAAAAGTTTGATATTTTTTTTTGTATTTTTTATGAGAAGAAGTGAATTGAGTTAAGTTTGTAACTCATGTTACACTAAAGACTATGACTTGAGGGCGAATGCGTAACATATCTCCCAAAAGGGATATGCTAAACACTCTAGACAGTATGAGAGGAGGCCCCCCAACTATCATTCCTCAAGTACTTAAGGATTGTAGCATACAACATTTATTATCCTTTATTAAGTGTCTTATGAAATTTAGGAGATGAGAAGAGAAGACACAAACTCTAAGGGGAAACTAATCAACCCTAATGTTATCATGCATAATGATCCTAAAGTTGAGATTAGGAGGGAAGAAACTATCCTAATATTATCATACAAAGGATTGAACAACTAATGTCTCCCCTACTCCCATCTTAATCAGAGGGACTAGGAATCCTAAGGGGTCATGGCAAAAGACCAAGTAAACAACAAATAATCCAATCACAGGTGAAATTAAGAATGATAAGAAGTTAACTTAAACAAGTCAAAAATAAATGCAAACATTATATACAAAAATGCAAAGATGAGATGTAAGATTCAGATGATGCATCAAAGACTCAAACAAAAGCAAATGACTTAAGAAAGATGACTTGAATAAGTCAAAGAAGAGTGAGATAAAATGGGACAAGTAACAACTCCTACAACCATTCAAACATCAATCACTTACACAAAAGTTAATCATAAAGCCATGATCAAGGAAAAGATGGGATAAAGAAACTTAGGCATCAAGCACACATGAGTTAACTCAACCAAACATCTCAGATTGATCATGCAAAAGAAAAGAACAAACAAGTTCTAGAAGTTATCCATTATTCAAGACAAACTAAAAGCATGAACATGGATACCAAGTCATCTTGAATAATGATCAAAGCACAAGGGGAAGAAGTGAATCCAATAAATGAAAGATGAAATCAAGATTATAAACAAAACAAAAACAATAATCAAGTCATGGCAAGTGAAAGAAACAAGGTTCAATCACTAATTCAACACTTGAAAACAAGTGGAAATGCTTAACTTCTAAGTAACTTGCAAAACAAGTTACACAAGTGTATGACCTAAAATCAAAGGATCGTCACCTTAATCATGTTATAAACAAGCATCAAAGTTCATAGGGTTCATATGGAATCTATAGAAGTCATCTCCCAAAGGAACTAGGTCAAACTAGTTTGTATGAACACTTCTTAAGATGACTTGTCTTGCAAGCTTCACCAAAAATAGGAAAAATGTTCCATAAATCCCAAATGAAAAACAAAACCAAGCTAAGTCAAGTGATAAACAGAATCCAAAGTCTCAAGATCAAATTCATCTCAAGGCATCACCAAACAATTTAAGAATTGATCGTACTTCACCTTATCGAGCATAAATCGAGGGACACTAATAGTCAACTCAAAGTCAACCAAGAAAAGATCAAACATGAACCACATCCACCCTCAAAGACGCTTCAATTCATCATCTAAATGGAGAAGAAGCATTGATCATAGGGGACTTGCATTAGGGGTTCAAATCAAATGGATCAACCAAAGTATGAACCATAAAAGGCATTTAATTTCAAAATTGAAATAAAATAGCAAATAAAAATAAAATCAGAAACAAAAAATATAGGAAATTAAATAACATCCTAAAATGCAAGAAAATAATTCTTTTGGAATTTTTTGATAGATGGAAGTATTTTTAAAAATGTTAAATGAAAACAGAAAAGAAAAACAAATAAATGAAATGAAATAACAATAGGAGGTGTAAGAGTAATTTTAGAATGAATTGAACCAAGGCAATATGCGCGCATGGGCCATAAGAGTGGGGGTGTAATTATCAATTTCAGCCCAATTGACCCAGACTCAGCTCATAACATGAAACACACCATTTTATTCAATGATGTGGATTCAACGCATGCGTGGCATCTGGTCAAGCCAATTGGAAATGAACACACAAGCAAGTCAAAGATTCAAAGGGTGGTGAGTCAGCTCAACCCTGAAAACAGACCAGACGCTGGAGCTAGGGCTCCAGACGTCTTCTCCAGCCACCTCGTCAGAGACCAGGTCTGAAACCTCCATAAAAATTATGGATTCTAGTACCAAACGGAAGCTGAGCTCACAAGGATCTCAAATCCATCCACCAAAACTCAAAAGGCTCACGAATAAGGAGAATCAGAATCATGAAAAATTGATAGCATGATTTGAAACTTAAATATACAAACACAACAATGATTCAAACATTTCCTACCATAAGTAGGGCTTCAGATGTAACCAAGAATGTCTCTAAAACATGCCTAGAATGAGAGAAATCAGTGGTGAAAACTTACTGAACGGAGCAGCTCTGTTGGCTCTTCCAAAGCTTGCAAGCTTCAACCTCTTGCTTCCAATTTGTTCCTTAGACCCTTGTGAAGAAGAATCAAGCCTCAGTTGGAATTAATTTGCAGTGAAATGTGTGATTCGAAAATGGAAAATGTTGAGAAATTTTCAAGCTCTTTCTTCACTCTCCAACTGCTATGACTCCCTCCCAACATTAGGGCAAACCATTTTGCTTTTATATGGTGGATTTATGATGATCATGCAAGCCCATAATGCCTCATTGGTGGGATTTCAAATTTTGCCAAAAATATTACCATTTCACATGCACACGGATTGGGCACTCTTCAACCAACATTGGGTCAGCAAAATGAAATGTATGTGGTGTAGAAATGAAAGGGATTGATTTGAATCATTTACAATGTCTAGATACCAAGTTTGTATTCATGACTTTTTGAGTAAGAAATTTGAAAATATGGCACCTTAAGGCTCTTCATGTTGGTCCAAATGTGGTAAACTTTTTTTGTGTCATGTAATGGCATGAAACAATTCAAAAATGAAGCAAAATATGACTTGTAATGTAAGGCATTCAAGTCATGACCAAAAATCCAAATTTTCAACTTAAAATGGTTCACATGGCCATACAATCCATCAATCCTCATGATTTTCAAGTTAGTTGTGGAGTTAAGACCCTTAGACACAAGTTTCATGTTGGTTGGAATTGCATTTGAGGTCCATAAATTCATGAAAATGGTCATTGAACAAGATGACCTATAATTAACTTTCCAAAAATACCATTTCCTTGTGAGGTCCATAAATTAAGATGTACAAATGATAAAAAGGACTTATAGGACTTTTTGGAAAGCTAAGATCATGAGGGACAACTCTAACCTTCACTTGAAGTTGAGGAGAAACTTGATTCTAGGTCAAAAATTCCTTGGAAGTGAGTTGACTTTAAGTTGGCCGAAATTCTCTTCATCTGAGGATCCTAACTTGTTGACATTATAACTTGAGATGTACAAACTCAATGGATGAGTTCTTGTACTCAAAAGAAATTTTGAAGGATTCTCTAAAAGTCTAGTGTTTTCATTAAAATGAGATTAAGCTTGCATAATAGGGGAAAATTTCCTTGAAGTTAGGCACTAAAGAAAGGGATTTTACACTGAAATCATCTGAAACCCTAATTTTGCAACTCCTTGAACTCTTGACTCCTCTTGACTTAGAACCAAGTTGTGAACCTTCTTAAGTCCATAGTTGACTTTGGGTTAACCAGATGAAACCCTAGCTCCACATCCTTTAACCGAGGCTCTTGCACATGACTTGTATAACCATACAAGCTCCATAAAGACCCCTCAAAATTCCCATTGAGCTTTTGAACCATGTGTTATCCAAGATAAAGACCTCATGAACTCTTGATAACTCTCCGATGGTCCTCATGATAGGAGATAACATCCATACACAAATCCTCTCCTCTCAAGGAGCCTTGAAACCCACACCTGATGGTAATGAACCCTTGATGACTTGCCAATGATATTCTTACTTGCTTGAACAAAGAAGCTCTCCTATTGAATGGCAAACACAACACCTCTTGATCCCCTGATTAGAACCAATTCTATGCAAATGCAAATGCTAAATGAAATTATACATAAGCCAAGTTAGGCAGAAAAGGTTGGTCAAATTTTGGGGTACAACAGAACTCCCTTCCGAAAACCATAGCCATCGAGTTTTGTTCTATTTCCTTCAACCTTTAACGAACCAACCTTGTCTCTTCTTCCTCCGCTTCCAACAAAATCCCACCACCTTCAAACCCCTTCCTTCGAACATCTTCAATGTTATCTTCAAAAACCCCTCGTTTCTTCAACCTTCTCTCCTTCACCAACCACAAACCATGATCCTTTCATTTTCCTTCGAATTGTTCATCAACCACATTCAACAAAACTCAATCACCCATTAACTTCCAAAGCTCAACGGTTCCTCATCTTCTCCAAGCCACAACCTAAACTCCTCTTTTCTTCAACTTAAAACCCCTTTCGTCTTCAACAATTTTCAACCTGAAACCTCCTTCTCCACCATTCCAAACCTCAAACAAAACCCAAACAAAGCAGAAGATTGAGATGAGGAGAGAATGAGATTCAAAGAAACACAAACACTATTCAAACCTTGATTCATCACAACTGATGGGCTAAGGACGTGTCTACTTATGCGTCTAGCGGTATCTTACTGCAAGTGCACAGCCTATCGAAGTAATATTTAAGATTATCGATCCACAGGGATTCTATGGTTACTTAGTGCTAGATGAACTTCTAGTTTAGCTAAGGCGAATGATTGTCACGATTTTTGTTGGTTTTTAAGACTGTTAAAGGTGGAATTAAATTTAAGTTTAAATAAAGTAATGTTAAGGCGGTCGGTATGTAACTATACTAACTTAGGTGGGTCAATCTAACCTGGGCTTATAAAGGTGTTCACTTAATCTATTCGGTAGAGGTTACCAGTTTAAATACCCTCAACTCACACTCTCGTGGTCTTATATCAGATCTTATCCCTAAAGCCCTATGCCTGCTCTCGCTAGCCCATAAGTGTTTAGAGGTAATTTTTGGAAACTAAGTAATTCTAATTTATCCTAAAGCGCTCTCGCTGTGTTTAATTTAAATGCCTAACTTTAGCTATCTGGTTAAAATCTCACACTCTCGTGGTCTTGACCTAACCTAATACTCTTTTCTTACTCTCGTAACAAAAAGATCTATTTCAATTAAAAAGTATCAGCCAAAATGTTAAGTGATTAATTATTTTCAGCCTATGGTTATATTTACCGGTTAAGATTGTTATAACTACATACCGCCCTAAGGTGTTTAGCTACTCATCGATGTTGACCCAGACAAAGACAGAGAATTAAATAATAACGTACTCATGGCAGAAAAATAAATAAACATTATAACTAAATTAAATTGCAATATAATGAAAAACCTGGTTAACAAATATTCGAGCAGACTCCTTCTTCCACAGACCGGAAAGCTTGGAGTTGGCGGAAATTGAAAATAAACGAATGCTGAAGGTTTAGAAACAAATAAATGTATAACAATTTCCTGATGTTGGAAGTTGTTATATGGTTGGTTTGGATACAAATAAAAACGAAACAGAAAACAAAAATTAAGGCGGGAATAGAAAGGCTGGTCCGTAATACAATTCGGCAGAGCTTCCGCAGAAATTTGAATAAAGAAATCTGTCCCTTGATGTTCACAGAGCTTGTACTATTTATAGAGTCCTTAATGGGCTGGATTTTTGGTCCTTTGTTGCATGGGCCTTGCTGAAGTTGTTGAAGGAATGCTGGAACGTGGCAACAAAATGGGAGAAGTGGTCTTCACGTAATGCCAAGAGGAGAAATAAGAGGAGAAGTGGTCTTCACGTAATGCCTTGCGTAGTCTGAGTCAAAACCAAGTTTTACCCTTGTTACGGTCGTGACAAAGTCATCACGTTCGTAACTTAAGGTTTTTAAGTGTCACGGTCGTGACCACCCTCTTACGGTCGTGATGTCTCAAATTGGGGTGTCACGGTCGTGACACCCTTGTAACGATCGTGGCTGCAACAAATTATGCAGTCTTTTGCAGGCTTCTTCATTTCTTCATCTCTTTATGGTTTCTTTTGTCCCTTTTGCTCTTAATTCATGATCTAGCTCCATATAATGATGTACCTGCAAAATGGTAAGAAAAACTCGAGAAATCGAGTGTTAAAACGGTGAATATGCGATAAAACGTTAATGAAACCTAGCAATATAATTGATGCGTTTTCTCGTTATCAAACTTCCCCAAACTTAAACCTTTGCTTGTCCTCAAGCAAATAGTCACTTGAAAATCGGCGGACAAGATTTTATTCACGCATACTCATAACAAACCGTACGGGGGATCGTTTTGTCGGATAATCCGGTACTTTGATAGAACACTACCGATACACTAATGACACAAGCAATAAGCTATGTCGTCGACTTCCCGTTAAACGAAACAATCGGCAATTACATTACGATTTCACCTGGAGTTCTTCGATCTTATTTCGCCCGGTTTCATTCCAGCGCAATCACATTAAGCCCTTTGCCTTAGCACGCACGTAGTGGAGTAGCCGGTTAGCGATTTTGATCCTTTTTGTGCACGGGGTCTGGTACACGAGTGTGGTAACCCTACATATTTTATCCGATTTGGAGGTTGTGGGGGATCGAGCCGTAGCACGCCCTACCGAGTTCAGAACCAGTACCTCTGAACCAACTTGCAACGGACTCCTTCTCATATTTCTCGTTTCTTATATGCGACCGTGTACTTTGGTGCAATTTCTTTTCATTTTGCATCGAGATATGAAGGATCATTATTGATTAGGCATCAAACGCTTATATTCATCGGCTCCCCACGTGGTTTGTGTTCAGACGGTGCTGACTGCTAGTATAAACTACTAGGGGTTACTTTTGAACTGAAACTAAAAGTGTACTCGTAATGGTAATCGGGATGGAATTGCTTAAGTAGGGAGTCAAAGATGTCAAGATTGTATTGATCTTGTTTAATCGTTCTCGACTTCCTAATTACGATTCCGTAGGTAAATCGGGTAATGCGAATAATTAAAGATTTTTTTTTCTGGTATAGCTAAATAATCGGGGAAAGTTCGAAATTAAAGAAAATAGCACAAAGATTTGCTCATTTCATTAACTTGCGAAAAGAAATACAACGAAATTGAAAGTACAACGAAATGGAAAAGTGCGGAAATGAAAGGTACCTCTCCCACACTATATCAGACATTGTCCACAATGTTGTGATATAAATGCGGTAAAAGTACAGTACAACGACAAAAACGAAAAGACAAACATAAGCAAACTAAAACTATGGCTGCTGAGGACCGCGGACTGGGCCTCTGGTGCGGGAGCGGCGTCTGGAAGGGGTCGCTTCAGGATCAGAACCGGTGCCGGAGGCAGCAGTGATGCTAATGCGGAGGGCTTCTAGCTCGCTGAAGATTTCTCCAAACCTCTCATTGGTAGCTTCCTGATTTGCTGCAATAGTGCTGAGTAAAGCGTCATACTGCGCCTTCTGCCTTCGCTCCAGTGCGGCGTTCATCTGGTTCTGCTGATGAATCGCAAGGAGGACTTCCTCCAGTGTGATTTCGGGAGCAGGGGGTTGTCGGGTAGATGTCTCTGGTATATCCTGGACAGGCTCAGCTGCATCCATAGCGTCCTGCATCTCATCCTCTGGAGGGTCTGCCTGATCATCATGAATAGGAACGTGATCGGCAGCAGCAGGTAAAACAAAGAGCCAGTTGGCTCGGTTGGATGGATCGATGCGGTCGCGGGACGGCAGAATGATATGATGGAAAATGGTGCCATTGACAACAGGGCTATACCTGCCATCCTCTCGCTGTGCAATCAGGTGAGCGGACCTGCAATAACTCTTGGTGAGGAATTCTGCGGCGAGGTAAGGCTGATTAACGACCAAGTCACCGAGCCCCAACTGAATGGCGAGGGTGGTGACAATGCCGCCTATGAAGAACGGGGAGGAGCCTCTGTGTGCAATGGCCTGGATATGATAAAGCATGAAAGGGGCAGCGTTGATCGGCTCGTCATTAAGAGCGTAGTGTAATAATAGAAGCTCCTTGGAGTTGAGTTTATGGTTGCTTTCTCGTGCGAAGATGGTGTTGCATATGACCCGGTGAAAATAGCGGATTGCCGGGTTGTGGATGTGCGTAGCGTTGAGGCTTTGGAAGGTGGATGCACGGGTGTTGGTTAAGTCGTGCCATAGAGTGAAAGCTTTTTCACTGAAATTATCGGGCACGCGACGGTGAGCTTCAGTTCCGTGATCGAAGCCTAACAACTCGGCTATCCTGGTTTGCGAAAGGTTGAACTCTTGGCCATGCAATCTGAATGTGGCGACACCGGTGAGCTGACTCTGAGAACCGGGGGGGGGTGATGTAACTGAATGAGCTTAAGAACTCCAGTGTTAGACGTTCGAATGTGGGCTGAGGTTGACTGCAAAGATCCCACAGACCGACCTTTTGAAGCAGGCTTTGAACACCGGCAAGCATTCCGAGTTCCCTCAAACAGACGGTGTCGATGTAACGTGTAGGTTGCACACCGCGGTTTTGGAATCGGATAAAACGTTCTCTCTGGGTTACTCCAGCATCACCCTCTCTAAAAGTAATGGAATCCATAGCATGCAAGAGCTTAGAGTGAAGAAAGAAGGTTTTTGAGGTTTTGTGAAAAAAATGGTAGAATGAAGGAAATAGAGATTCGGGATAAATAATGGAGAGGGAGGATATGATAGGTTATGATAATGGGGGGTTAATGAGGTTTAAAATTGGTAATGGGGAGGTTACGGAGGTTATGGAGAAAATGGGTAGTTTTGGGGAAGTTATGGAGGAGGAAGAAGAAGAGACACGATGAGAAACAGTTCTGTTTCTCACGATTCCTGTAATAGGGGTCGTCACGGTCGTGACAGGGGTGTGACGGTCGTGACACGCTATTTAAGCACGTCACGATCGTGAGGTCACGCTGCGTTGAATAATTTCCAGAAAAACTCACATATTTTATAATAATGTATTATTTTATAATAATGTATTTTCTTCACTAACACTCATATTAAATTAAAAACACCATATAGTATATAATTTCAAAACTATACTAACTTGCATGGCATGAGAGATTGTGTAAGCATAACGTACATAGAATGAAAAATACATAAATTGCTAAAAATGGAGAAATTTTGGAATTAAAGGTGCATTGTATAAAGTAATTGAAAATGAAGTTACATAAACGGAAATTACGGTATGAAATTTGTTGCGAGAAATAAATCTAACTAGAAACGAAAACAATGAGAAAAATAACTAAATCACTTATAGCATTTTCAAAAGCGTTTCTTCAAGTCTTCGATGGCGGAGTTCAAGTGATAGAATTGTTCGCAGGTTATGTCAGTCAATCCTATGATGTCTAATCGCATGCTCTTAATGTCTTCTTTAAATATATTAATATCAGTTTGGTAGGCATTGAGAGTGTTCATGATATTTTGTAAGTTGTTAGCATAATCTCCTTGATTCACTTCAGGGGTTTCATGTACTGCTCCAGTGGGGTCAATGTTATGGTAACCAGGAGGTGTCTCAGGGTCAGTTTCGACATTGGTCATTATATCATCGTTTATCTTGTAAGGCTGAGGTGTTTCAGGAGTAGATGGATAATCAGGTGGGTTTAACTCATAAAGCCAGTTATCCTTATTGTGAACACTTACTCTAGCATGATTAGGCAATGTGAACAGGGTTACTACTTCGTTCCGGATTAGGTACTCAAAAGGTGGATGTCCTAAATTCCTTATGATATGTCTATTGAAGCAGAAATTAAGGTTCATAGGGCGGATTGTTCCTAGACGGTTGCACCTGTCCAGTTGGTACCTAAGTCCTATGGCATCAGCAATCATGGTTACAAGACCTCCTACTAATATAGGTAATTCATGTTCTTCTTGGATACGAGTGAAGGTTTGCATCATGAAAGGTACACCATTAACAGGCTGTCCAGTAGTGAAACATGACATAATAAATATTTCATCTTTAGAAACTCCGGTAATGTTTTCTTCTTTTCCAAAGAAGGTGTGGGCAAGGAATTTATGGAAGTAGCGGAGACCAGGATTATGGATCTCATCATTATTCATGTTATTTGGTTCAGGGTGGTAGTTTCCGGTTAAAGTTCCCCAAAAGAAATCTAGCTCCATATCCATCAATTCTACCTGTGTGGTAGTAAAAGCAAATGGTCCACTAGGGAATCCTAACAAGTCATCTAGTTCTTTATGGTTAAAGTCATATTCTATTCCAAATAGGCGGAAACTAATAAATCCTTTCCTAAATCCAAAGCCGCGCTCAGGTAGGTAAAGTAAGGAGCTAAGGAACTCTAGGGTGAGCTCGCGGTAAGTCACAAACTTATGTTGGATCAATGCATTCTCCCATCCGAGTCGGTTTAACAAGTACATGACACTATCATGTATACCTAGGGTTTCCATAGTCTTATCATCCGGGTACAGGGTCAAATCCATTTGCCTCTGTGATAACTCTTCAAACTTCATTCTTTGGTTCCTACCTCTAAATTTGGTTTCCATATGGTTAATTGGTTGGTTAGCCATGGTCAGTGCAAATATGGGGGAAACAAATCAGTGGAAAAGACTTTTAGAAAATCTGTAAAAAGTGATTTAAGATAAAAATAAGAAAATGAAATGCATAATGTAATGGCGATAATAGTAATGTAAAATAAAACTGACAAAACAATTAAACAAATAGTAAAAACGATAAATAACAATGTGCTAAAAGAAAAGAATAGTTTAAATAATTAAATAAGTAAATGGGTTGCCTCCCACTAAGCGCTGTTTTTATTGTCAAAAGCCTGACGTGATGCTTAGGTTTAGATTAATCAGGGGAATTAGTGGACAATTCTAAAAGCTTTAGATTATTCGCATAATCTCTATTTTCAACTTTATGATAATGTTTTAGACGTTGTCCTTTTACTATGAATGGTTCACTATTCCTACCCTTAATTTCTATTGCTCCACTCGGGAATACTTTAGTTATTTCAAAGGGTCCTGACCATCTAGATTTTAATTTTCCAGGAAAGAGCCTAAGCCTTGAATTAAAGAGGAGTACAACTTCTCCTACACTAAATTCTTTCCTAGATAGGCATTTATCATGCCATCGCTTAGTTCTTTCTTTATATATCTTAGCATTCTCATATGCATCTAACCTTAATTCTTCTAATTCGTTAATGTCTAGGATTCGCTTTTCTCCTGCAGCATTATAGTTTATATTGAGGGTTCTGATCGCCCAATAAGCTTTGTGTTCTAGTTCTACTGGGAGGTGACAAGATTTTCCATAAACTAGTTTGAAAGGTGTAGTACCTATGGGTGTCTTGTAAGCGGTCCTATAAGCCCATAAAGCTTCATTAAGTTTAGATGACCAATCTTTCCGAGATATGGCGACAGTCTTTTCTAAGATTTGTTTAATTTCTCTGTTTGAGACTTCGACTTGTCCACTTGTTTGTGGGTGATATGGCGTAGCCACACGGTGTCTTACTCCATATTTAGATAGTAACTTGTCAAAGATTTTTGAAATGAAGTGCGAGCCACCATCACTTATGACGAGTCTAGGCACACCAAATCTGGGAAAGATTATATTTTTGAAAAGCTTTATTACTACTCGTGTATCGTTTGTAGGAGAAGCTATGGCTTCAATCCATTTCGAAACATAATCAACAGCTACGAGTATGTAATTATTACCGAAGGATGATGGGAATGGTCCCATGAAATCTATTCCCCAGACGTCGAAGATTTCTACTTCTAAAATTCCCTTTTGGGGCATCTCATCTCTTCTTGAAATATTGCCAGTGCGTTGACACCGATCACAATTTATAACAGCGATGTGGACGTCCTTCCATAGATTAGGCCAGAATAAGCCGGCTTGCAAGATTTTTGCACAAGTCTTGGAAGTGCTTGCATGTCCACCATAAGGAGATGAATGGCATTGAGCAATGACATCTTCTATTTCTTCTTCGGGAATACATCGGTGAAAGATTCCATCTGGTCCTCTTTTGAACAATAATGGTTCATCCCAATAGTAATGTTTCAGATTATGAAAGAATTTCTTTTTCTGCTGATAGGTTAGATCGGGTGGAAGAGCTCCTGCGGCTAGGTAGTTGACAATGTCAGCGTACCATGGCAGTCCTACAGTTGTCTGGATTGTTTCCACAGATTCTGGTTCATTTATATCTAGCTGAGCTAGGTCGCTTCCTATTTGTGCTATCAGCTGTTCATACGGAAAATCATCGTTAATCAGCACTTGTTCGGGTTTAATACCTTCTATTCTAGATAAATGGTCCGCTACGACGTTCTCAGTACCTTTCTTATCTTTTATTTCTAGATCAAACTCTTGTAAGAGTAAAATCCATCTTAAGAGTCTTGGTTTAGCATCTTTCTTAGTTAATAGATATCGGATAGCAGCATGGTCTGTGTAAATGATTATTTTCGCTCCAACTAGGTAAGAACGGAATTTGTCAAGCGCAAAGACAACTGCTAACAATTCTTTTTCGGTAGTAGCGTAGTTCATCTGGGCAGAATCTAAGGTTCTACTGGCTTAGTAAATCGCATGAAGTTTCTTTTCCTTTCTCTGGCCCAGAACTGCGCCTACAGTATAGTCACTCGCATCGCACATGATTTCAAAAGGTAATCTCCAGTCAGGGGGTTGCATGATTGGTGCGGTGATGAGGGCTATTTTTAGAGTTTCGAATGCTTTAAGACAATCTTCATTGAATATGAACTCAGTGTCTTTCATTAATAAACCAGTAAGAGGTTTAGTGATTTTCGAGAAATCTTTGATGAATCGTCGGTAAAAACCGGCATGTCCTAAAAAGCTTCGTATTTCTCGAACGGTTTTAGGGGGTTGAAGATCTTTTATTACTTCAATCTTAGCTTTATCAACTTCAATTCCCTTGTCGGATATTACATGACCTAATACTATTCCTTCGTTGACCATAAAATGACATTTCTCCCAGTTAAGCACGAGATTTACTTTTACACATCTTTCTAACACCATTTCTAAGTTCGATAAGCATCCTTCGAAACTTTGCCCGCATACAGAGAAGTCGTCCATGAACACTTCCATGATGTTGTCTATAAAATCTGCGAAGATTGACATCATACATCTTTGAAAGGTTGCAGGAGCGTTGCATAATCCAAAGGGCATTCACCTATAAGCGAACGTTCCATAAGGGCATGTGAATGTAGTCTTCTCTTGATCATCAGGATGGATAGGGATTTGGAAAAATCCTGAGTAACCATCAAGATAACAGAAGTAAGAATTCTTGGCCAATCGTTCTAACATTTGATCTATGAAAGGTAGTGGGAAATGATCTTTTCGAGTGGCTTTGTTTAGTTTACGATAATCTATGCACACTCTATATCCCGTCACTACTCTTTGCGATATCGATTCGCCTTGAGCGTTTTTCACAACAGTGATACCTCCTTTATTTGGCACTACATGTATTGGACTAACCCATTCACTATCAAAGATTGGATATATTATCCCGGCATCTAATAATTTCTTAACTTCTTCTTTTACTACAGTGTTAAGGGTTGGGTTAATTCTTCTTTGAGATTCTCTGGAGGTTCTGCAATCTTCTTCTAGCAGAATACGATGCATGCAAACTGAAGGACATATTCCTTTGAGATCAGATATGTTATACCCTAATGTAGTTGGATATTTCTTCAAGACATCTAAAAGTTTCTTTGTTTCTACAGTTCCTAAACTGGAATTTACTATAACTGGTCTTTTACATTCAACGTCTAAGAATTCGTACCTTAGGTTATGAGGTAAAGTTTTTAATCCTAACGTAGGTTTATCTTTACTTGGCATGGGATCCGGTGTAAGTGCTAAACTTTCGCTTAGACTATCATCCTGATACGATTTTCGCCAATTATCATCTTCGAAAATCGGAGGGATTTGAATTTTCATTATTTCAGAATAAGTGGTCTCTTTCAGTTCCATTTCTCTTACACATTCGTCAATTACATCCAATAGATAGCATGTATCCTCTATAGCTGGTGATTGTAAGAATTGTGTTAAAACAAATTCAACTTTCTCTTCACCTACTTCAAAGGTTAGCTTTCCTCTTTTTACGTCTATTATAGCTCCGGCGGTAGCTAAGAATGGTCTTCCTAGTATGATAGGTGTAGTGGAGTCTTCAGAGATGTCCATGATTATAAAATCAGTAGGGATGTAGAATTGTCCTATACGTACTGGGACGTTTTCTAGTATGCCCACAGGATATTTAACAGAGCGATCGGCTAGTTGAACAGACATTTTAGTTGGTCTTAGGTCTCCCATGTCTAGCCTTTTGCAAATCGTTAAGGGCATAACACTGATACTGGCTCCTAAATCGCATAGAGCTTTGTCAATGACGAATTTTCCTATTACACAGGGTATAGAGAAACTTCCTGGATCTTTTAGCTTAGGAGGCATTTTATTCTGAATTATGGCGCTACACTCGGCAGTAAGTGTAACTGTTCCGTTATCCTCTATCTTTTTCTTATTGGATAAGATTTCTTTTAAAAACTTAGCATACGAGGGTATTTGGGTAATTGCTTCTGTAAACGGAATAGTAATATTCAACTGTTTCAGAAGTTCGACAAATTTCTTAAATTGCCCCGTCGTCTTGGAATTTATTAATCTTTGGGGGTACGGAATTGGTGGTTTATAGGGTGGTGGAGGCACATAAGGTTGTTCTTTCTCCACTACCTCTTGGTTGTCATCTTCCTTTTCTTCAGGATCATTCACCGCTTCAGTCGGTTTATCCGGTTTTTGGTACATGGCTGGATTGTCAAGTCTTGGATCGGTAGGTCCGTCAAGTTCCTTGCCACTTCTTAGTATTACGGCGTTAGCATGTCCTTTCGGGTTAGGTCGAGGTTGTCCAGGGAATACTCCAGCTGGTGCAGCAGTAGGTGCTTGTTGTTGAGCTACTTGTGAAATCTGAGTTTCAAGCATTTTGTTATGTGTAGCTAATGCATCTACTTTGCTCACTAATTGTTTAATCTGCTCACTAGTGTGAATGTTTTGGTTTAAGAAGTCCTTGTTTCTTTGAGATTGGTTAGCTATAAAGTTCTCCATCATCAATTCGAGGTTCGATTTTCTAGGGATATTAGGAGCAGTCTTTTGATATCCTGGTGATGTAGCTGGTGCTTGACCTGGTGCGTAGTAAGCATTGTTATTCTTATAGGAGAAGTTTGGATGATTTTTCCAACCTGGGTTGTATGTGTTTGAGTAAGGGTTTCCCTGAGCATAATTCACTTGATCAGTGGGAGTTCCTGCCAATAGTTGACAATCAGAAACTTCGTGTCCTGGGACTCCACATAACTCACAGTTAGGTGTTACTGCAGCCACGGTGGCTGCAGGTGTTATGGCCAAGTTATCGATCTTTTGGCTTAGTTGGTCAAATTTCGCATTGACTTGGTCCATACTACTTACTTCGTACATACCTCCCTTTGTTGGTTTCTCAGTTGCGACTCTCTCGCTTCCCCAAAGGTAATGATTTTGAGCCATACTTTCGATAAGTGCATAGGCATCACGATATTCTTTGTCCATCAATGCACCACCCGCGGCAGCGTCAATTGTCATTCTTGTATTGTACAAGAGTCCATTATAGAAGGTATGGATGACCATCCAGTCTATTAATCCATGATATGGACAAAGTCTCAGTAGATCCTTATAGCGTTCCCAAGCTTCGAATAATGATTCACTTTCTCTTTGCTTAAATCCGTTGATCTGAGCTCTCAGCATAGCTGTCTTGCTAGGTGGAAAATACCTATTCAAGAAAACTTTCTTAAGTTCTGCCCACGTAGTTACTGAGTTCGAAGGCAGAGATTGAAGCCAAGCTCTTGCTCTGTCTCGAAGCGAAAAAGGAAATAAACATAGTCTAATAGCTTCTTGGGTAACTCCATTGGCTTTTACGGTATCTGCATATTGCACAAAGATCGAAAGATGAAGATTCGGATCCTCGGTAGGATTTCCGGCGAATTGGTTTTGTTGCACGGCTGATATCAACGAAGGTTTTAGTTCGAAATCATTTCGGTTGATAGCCGGCGCTGCAATGCTTGAATGCGGTTCAGCTTGCGAAGGATTAGCGTAATACTTGAGTGGATGAGTCTGTTCTTCAGCCATCTCTGCGTCCTCTGATTTTACGACTGGTTTAGGTGGATCTAATTGAAGATCTGGAATATTGGAATTATTTTCGAAATCGAATATACGTCTTCTTACGTGTAAGAAGCGTTCCGATTCAGGGATTAAAGGTTGCAAGTCTTCGCTTTTAGAGCGAGTACTTGGCATACACTCGGAGATTAGATTAAATTAAATAGTTGATACCTTAGTCTAGACAATGCTACCTAAATGCACTAGTAACTAAATTAAGGAATCCCCGGCAACGGCGCCAAAAACTTGATGGGCTAAGGACGTGTCTACTTATGCGTCTAGCGGTATCTTACTGCAAGTGCACAGCCTATCGAAGTAATATTTAAGATTATCGATCCACAGGGATTCTATGGTTACTTAGTGCTAGATGAACTTCTAGTTTAGCTAAGGCGAATGATTGTCACGATTTTTGTTGGTTTTTAAGACTGTTAAAGGTGGAATTAAATTTAAGTTTAAATAAAGTAATGTTAAGGCGTTCGGTATGTAATTATACTAACTTAGGTGGGTCAATCTAACCTGGGCTTATAAAGGTGTTCACTTAATCTATTCGGTAGAGGTTACCAGTTTAAATACCCTCAACTCACACTCTCGTGGTCTTATATCAGATCTTATCCCTAAAGCCCTATGCCTGCTCTCGCTAGCCCATAAGTGTTTAGAGGTAATTTTTGGAAACTAAGTAATTCTAATTTATCCTAAAGCGCTCTCGCTGTGTTTAATTTAAATGCCTAACTTTAGCTATCTGGTTAAAATCTCACACTCTCGTGGTCTTGACCTAACCTAATACTCCTTTCTTACTCTCGTAACAAAAAGATCTATTTCAATTAAAAAGTATCAGCCAAAATGTTAAGTGATTAATTATTTTTAGCCTATGGTTATATTTACCGGTTAAGATTGTTATAACTACATATCGCCCTAAGGTGTTTAGCTACTCATCAATGTTGAACCAGACAAAGACAGAGAATTAAATAATAACGTACTCATGGCAGAAAAATAAATAAACATTATAACTAAATTAAATTGCAATATAATGAAAAACCTGGTTAACAAATATTCGAGCAGACTCCTTCTTCCACAGACCGGAAAGCTTGGAGTTGGCGGAAATTGAAAATAAACGAATGCTGAAGGTTTAGAAACAAATAAATGTATAACAATTTCCTGATGTTGGAAGTTGTTATATGGTTGGTTTGGATACAAATAAAAACGAAACAGAAAACAAAAATTAAGGCGGGAATAGAAAGGCTGGTCCGTAATACAATTCGGCAGAGCTTCCGCAGAAATTTGAATAAAGAAATCTGTCCCTTGATGTTCACAGAGCTTGTACTATTTATAGAGTCCTTAATGGGCTGGATTTTTGGTCCTTTGTTGCATGGGCCTTGCTGAAGTTGTTGAAGGAATGCTGGAACGTGGCAACAAAATGGGAGAAGTGGTCTTCACGTAATGCCAAGAGGAGAAATAAGTGGAGAAGTGGTCTTCACGTAATGCCTTGCGTAGTCTGAGTCAAAACCAAGTTTTACCCTTGTTACGGTCGTGACAAAGTCATCACGTTCGTAACTTGAGGTTTTTAAGTGTCACGGTCGTGACCACCCTCTTACGGTCGTGATGTCTCAAATTGGGGTGTCACGGTCGTGACACCCTTGTAACGATCGTGGTTGCAACAAATTATGCAGTCTTTTGCAGGCTTCTTCATTTCTTCATCTCTTTATGGTTCTTTTGTCCCTTTTTCTCTTAATTCATGATCTAGCTCCATATAATGATGTACCTACAAAATGGTAAGAAAAACTCGAGAAATCGAGTGTTAAAACGGTGAATATGCGATAAAACGTTAATGAAACCTAGCAATATAATTGATGCATTTTCTCGTTATCAACAACCTAAGACCATTTAAAAGAAAACACATAACCAACTTAGATAAAAAAAAAACAGAATCAAACATGATCATTCAAGTTATGTAAGGTCGGTTTTTTCAACATGATGTTAACTTGGTGAAACATGATGTTAAACATGATGTTAACTTGGTGAAGACTCTTTTTGATTTATGTGCATGCCAGGTTATGTAAGGTCGGTTTTTTCAAAAGTGATCATTCAAATGTCCAGATGTGCGAGCAGAATCCTGAAGGGTGTGCGCGGATGAAGAGAGATATCCAAGGGTTGATGGACCAAGGTATTCTGTAAGTCAGTGCTAAGTGTAAATATGATGAGGTAGTTATTATTGTTCCTTAATTTGATGTTCCAGAACCTTTGGAAATCACTTATCAGAGCAAGGATAATGATATGACTCCCTTGGTAGTTTGTTTGCCTGGATCGATTCCATACGAATCCGAAAAAGCTGTTGCTTAGAGGTATAATCCTATTATGTTGTAAAATGGTAAAAAGGTCATGATTGAATCAGCTCGATCAGTTGAGAATATTGCAGATATTAGTGGTATGACTAGAAGCGGTTTTAGGTTTACTCTAGCAGCTATCTAAAAGGTAGGTTGTGTGTCAACAAGTAAGGAAGGGCGTGGTAAAGATCTTGTTGTGGTTAATGAGGAGTCTATGGTTGTTGGCCCGTCTGTGATTATTGGACCGTTTGAAAAAACTAAGCAAAATGAAGATGCTGGAGAATTGCTAAGTCTAATCTGAAGAAGTGACTACAAGGTGGTATATCAACTCCTTCAGACTTCGTCTAAAATATCAGTGTTATCTTTGTTATTGAATTCTGATGCTCATCAGAAGTCTTTGATGAAAGTGTTAGAATAAGTTTATGTGGATTGTCATACCCAAAATTTTGACCCCTTAGATCTTCATCATCATTTTAGGATCATGTTCATGTGATTATCTAACCTTAACCGATTTCAAGTTTGTCTTTGTTAAGAAACAGGAATCAGGGTTCCGTACAGCCGAAAATCGAGGTTTCAAGGGTTAATAGTCAATGTCTTGGATTGATGCTCCATGAAACAAGATCAAGCATGCTCCATTGGATCAAGCATGAATCCAATTTGAGGTTGTCACCCGAGGATCAAGAACAGTGCAGTTGGGATACCCGATTAGGGTTTTCGATCAAGAAAAGTCAACTTTGGTTTGACTTTTGATTTAAAACGTGTTACAATGGTGGGATCATGGTCCATAAGGTTCATATGGGTTGGTAAAGTCTACTCAAGAAGTTTCAAGGCCTCAAAAGACCCAGAGCATCAACAGTCGACTCGGTAGTCACCGATCGATCGTTCGGTTGACCAAAACGTCAACTCTTCACTCATAAGGAATTTGACCTCAAGATATGAATAAAAAATATTCCTAATGACATATTGCACCTACCCATGAAATTTCATGACCATTGGATCAAGGATTGGGGAGTAATCGCAGAAATCGGGAATTAGGGTTTTGAAAGGAGCAAGACCATAACTCATTAACCACACATCCAATTGAGTTGGTTCAAAGCTCATTGGAAAGCTCTTGGAAAGTCCTACAAAAGTCCCAAAGTGGTCCATGGTCATAAAATGCATATATTTGGAGTTATGACCAAATTCATTACAAGAGGGAAAAGTAACTTAGAAAAATTCTAAGTTATTTCACTTTTAGGCTTGTTTTTCAGCAACTTTGAGAGGTTTTTTGGCCAAGTTCCTTTGGGAATCTGAAACTCATGAAAACATGAAAGTTGTAGATCTAAATGAGGGCTTCCCAAAATGTACTAGAACTCCTCCATAGCCCTTATGAGGTGGGAGTTATGAATTCAACAAGATGAGGTTTCAACACTTGAGTCCCACACTTTCAATTTTTCACAAACTCATCCTTTGACCACTTGAGCTATTCTCAGCCCTTGGATCTTATTTCTATCTGATATTTAGAGGATTTGAAGAGAAGAAATGCAGAAAATGAGGAGGTTTAGCAAGTCTTGCAACTTGGAGGCAAGTGGGAGTATTTTAATCATACAATGGAAGAAAGAGAAACTTTTTGGCACACTTGCAGCAAACAACCCCCTATTGCCTAGCCACTCCAATCACTATTATGTCATTCATACCACTTGAGCAATGCATCCGCTGAACCAAAGATTTGAATTTTGTAGCTGCATCAAACCCTCAAGCAAAGTTACCTTTTCAAACTCCCTCCAAAAGTGCCAAGTTACAAATCTGTCCTCACCTTCACTTTCCCTATAAATAGAGACTTCATCCATGTTGTTAGACAACAGAACAACCATTAATCCAAGCAAAAAACCATTCTCTCTTTTTTGTTCTCCATTTTGAATTCCAAAAGAGCATAAAATCTGCTTTGGGCAGAATTCACCCCAAAACGATTTCCAACCTTTGAAAACCTCCAAAAACACTTCAAGAAACCCACAAATGTTGTATTAAAGTTGTCCCAACCATTATTTTCACCAGAAGTGTAGTTTTGCCAAAAGTAAACTCTTGAATCAAAGAAATTTTACTTTCTGCATTAACCAAGAAATCTCCCTGTTCAGACCTGTTCTATCTCTTCCAACTCTTCAAACACCTCAAATATAGGATGTAGTTATTGTCCAAGTCATAACAAGTCAATTGTAATTCCATTTCCCAAATCTGTCACAAAGATGCATTTGTTGCTTCAAGTGTAAGAAACTGGCTTTTACACCAAGACTTGCTTGTAAGAGGTTGAGGCTGTTTAGACTGTGCATCTGTGGTTTGGAATAGCTAGTCAAGGCATTAATTCTCAATTAGGCATCTTGATTGCATTGGAAGTCTTCAAGAGGTAAGTGACTCCTAAACTGTACTCATTCTTTTTGCTACCATAGTCATGCTTGATGCACTTTAGTTAGATCTGCCAAGGATCATCAAGCCATGTTTTAAGGTCAGCTTGTATTTATTTGTACAAACTTGCAACGGTCATGTAGAGTAGGTGTGGGATTTGTATGTGTGTTCTGCTATTTTGAGAAAATGTTGTTTTTGTCTAGGTGTGAGTTATTACCTGTGTCTAGATTTCATTTTCAGTTCATGACATTTGTAGGACCTCTACACCATGTGAGATATTAGATAATGTGTTTAGACACTTGAATTGCTTGTTTTGTTTCAGATGTGCAGTTGCTAGGTTCTGTTTAAATCTACTTTGTTTTGATATGAAAGCTTTCTGTGTATGCATGTGCTTTTATGGAAATATGATTGAATGATGTATTGGTTTCTGTCCAAACTGTCTTGAGGTTTCTTAGCGCAGCTTCATTACCACAACTTCAAAACCACAAGTCATTTTGCACTACAGTTTGAATTTGAGGACCATTAGTGTTAAGATCATGATGTGTTTAAGACTCACTTACATGCCTGATATTTATTTGAATCATGATGTGTTGTTTAGTTGAATACTACCAGCTGCCATGTTTGTTTGCATTTGCCACTGCTAGGGACTGTGTGCTTAAGAGTTGTCAACTCTTTATGTTAGTTTTCCTTAGCATTGTGATAGCAGTTTCTTAGTACTACTTAGTGCTAGTTTAATGTCCTTAAATTATGACTTTAGGCTATTAGGTTGTAGTTGGACGGTTTAAGTTGGAATTTGACATGTTCAGGTTATGATTCTTTGCTGTCAATATCTGTGCTTGAGAACTGAGTTTGTTAACTCAAGGGTATTTTCTGCCAGGTTATTAGATGTTTAGGCCTACTGTTGGAGTTTTGTTCTATTATCTCAAGCATGTTGATGCTTAGGGTGGTTGACTCTTCTTGTTAGTCTGCATCCCTTATTTGACTTGGCATTGTAATGTCAATTTCATATTTCTGTCTAGTTGTCTCTTGAGTCAGGTGTTGTAACTTGGAGCCCATGGTTGTGGCTGCTAAAACTTGGACTTCATGTTTAAGTTAGTAACTGTTATTTTGTGGAGTTTGGTTTTAAAGAGATATCACTCTATTGGAACTTGGTGCATTGTTATGCTAAGCATGGAACTCCTTACTGTAGGAAAAAAATTGTTATTTGGAGCAATTACCCGAATTATTGAGCTGGTGACATTGTCTAAGGAACTTGTTTTCTTTTCTCTGTCTGCTCTGAGTTTGTTTTATCTGTTGGTCTAGGTTGAATCTCAAGATACTTGGTTTGGTTATCATATGGCATGTCTGTTATTTCTTCATCAGAATTGTTAAAATGTTGGGGATCTGAGAGAGCCCTTTTGAGTTCATCAATTCATTGTAGTTGTCAACATGTTGATTTGGATTGCTTCTGTTGAAATGATTCAGAGCTGTTGGAGCTTTTTTATGATGATTAGTATGTGTTTTATTCATGATTTTGTTGGTTGCCAAGTCACTTTGAGGTTTGTTAACCTCTGATGCCAAGTTTCATTTTCAAACTAAAAAACTATCACCATTTATGTGTGTGTATTCAGTAACCTGTTACAAATTGGGGATTGATAAACAATGATGTTATGAACTGTTGTTTTAATATTTGGTTAGATATAAGTTTGTTCTAAACTACTTCCATAAAGTTGCAACTGAATGGTCATTTCATGATTCAGTAGGAATTAGAGAACTTTTCTTTAAGCATAATCATGAGTAGCATATTTGAAACATGTGTATCGCTTTCTTTGATTTTGTTCATATCAGTTTTGATTCATAACTTACAAAATGCATCTCAAAAGCTACAACTGCATGTTCATGCGAATTTAAAAATATGTGCATTTTCTGAGAAAACTGAGATTGCCATCTTGATCCTTGTTGAATTTCACATAAGTTAGGCTTTTAGTTTGCAAAATTTGATGAAGTTTTGGTAGAGTTTGAAACCATCACGCATTGGCCTTGATTGATTGTGAGGCCTGGCCCAGATTTACTTGGCCTTGTAAGGCTTATGTATTTTTAGGGGTGGCTTAATACACGGATGTATCGCCACCCCAGTGGTTGTTACCTGCGCGCGTTATACCTTGTTTAATGCTTATCATGTGTTCGATCCCTGAATGGGACAACTTTTTTCTATTTTATTTTGTTTTGCCATGATTAATTATTTTCTTTCTCATTTACATTGTATTTGCGTGCGCGTGTGTTGGCTGAGTGGTATTATCTTGAACTTGTGAGCATGTGGGCATGGGTTCAATACCTGCCTTGACCAGCCCTTCTTTTATCACTTGTTTCTTTTATGGTTTCTTCACATAAATTCAAAACTTCATAACTTTCTCATGCTTCATTATTTTTAGTCCATTCTTTTTGCAAAATGCTCTTAATGTTGTCTAGTTTCATTTAATGAGAAATTATTTCCAAGATGTTCATGTTTGTGATACTTTTTTTTCCACTTGAAAGTTGCCTATCCTTAAAATTGTTTACCTTTCTTCCTATTGAAATTCCTCTTAAGGCATGCTTGATTTATCTTGTAGGATTTGTTTGTGATTGATTCCCTTGTGGTTGTAACCATACCTCTTAGATGTTCATCATGTTTAATTCATTTGATTTCCATGTAATCTCCCCATGATGTTTGACTTATTTGCATTGGTCGTTACCTTCATCTTTGTCAAGATATGCTTAAGTCTTTATCCTTCATTGAGTCTTGTAAGAACTCATTTTTTGCTTGCCTATTGTCATACGCTTGCATGCTTTGGTTGTAATCATTCCTCTTATTTGACGAACTTGCTTGTTGTAACATGCTTGTATATGCTTGGTTGTAACCATGTTCTTGTATTCATCCTGTTTAATGTTCATGCTTTGTTAAGTTTATTTTTTCCCAAGTGATGGAACTCTTTAGTTCTCATCCAAGTTGCCTCCCTTTCTATCCTTCCAAAGGAAAGTCTCTCTGTTGACCTTTGGGTTATAGATAGCTCATCTCCCCCCCCCCCTTGACTTTGTTAAGTCATCTTTGCACTTAGTTAAGTTAGAAACTGTCCTTTAGACTTTGCTTAAGTCTGAGAAACTTACCCCTTGTTAGGAGTGCTCTTTCAATTATAACTTAGGATAGAGTTTGTTAACTCTATGTAAGGATCATGGAAATGATTTCTTACTCCCCTTTCTTGAGTGTTCAACTTAGATCTAGAGAGTTTCCTTAAACTCTACACAAGCATCATAATGTTTGTTCCCCTTTGAACCTTGATCGTAATCAAGTGTTCTTCAAACCTAGTGAGGTGAACTACGATTGCTCTGATTTTGTCCTAGTTAGGATACGTAGGCAGAAGACGCGATGTCTTTGCGAGCAACTTAGTGTATATATCTTTAGGTTTCAACCTACACCTTTTACCAAATCCATAGAAAACATTTATCAAACTTAGCATACAAACAAACAAAAGGTTTATGTAGAGTTCTACAGATGTTTAGGATGTGAAATACCTACCCTATGCATAACCAACCCCCGATCCCCGAATCTCTTAGCGTTGTTGTTACATCGCGCAAAAGGTTCTTTCTTTCTTTAGACCTTTCCTTTGGATAAATTAAGGTCCGGTTGTGAATTCTAAGAATTAAAGATTCAAGTTAATCAATAGCTTGATATTCGATTCTCACCGCAACAGAAATGGCGACTTCACTGGGGAGACTTAAACTTGAGGGTTTAACCTATTTGTTTGATTGTATGCTATATTTGTGAATATTTGTTTAACATGTATATTTGTATATATTTGTTGGATATTGGGACCTTTGAGTGGTGAGACGGTCCTATACCCGGACTCGAGTGCAATTATGATAGGATGGTGGTATATTCAAGGAGGCTTATAGGGAGTTGATTCCCGACCAAGCTAACTTGAGAAACCACCGCTCAGTGTAGGCCCTCTTGATAGTTTAGTATTGTCGAAAGAGTATTCGTGAAAACAATGCTACTTTCGACGAAGGATCCCGTGACACTGTGGACTTTTAGATTACATTCTTCCCCACTTTGGCCTTACTAGGACATAGTGCGATGGCTATAAGGAAGTATTTCCAAAATGGTTGATCCGCGATACTACACTTAGACGAGACTCTCTTGAGAATATTATCGATTACCAAGTAATTTGGGAAGTTGATAATATTCGAAACATGGGTTGATGACTCTGAGAACCATTTAGAACCCTGTTCTACAGGTTTGAAAATCCCTAGTACACACCTTTTGGGGATGGGTAGACCTTGGATCCACGCTTGTCCTTTTTAAACTAGGCTTGTGTTTGTGTACATATGTGTGAACTTTGCATTACCTGTGTTTGTGCATTCTTGCATTCATGAGCATCATATCATAAACTTTCATAGAACTCATACTTTTTGTTTGTAAACATCAAGGTCGTTATGGATGGTGAAAGAAAGAAAACTTTGAAGTACACTTACAAGAGTCTTAACTTGGATGACCTAAAGAGGTTGAGTACCTTGGTAACAGATCCAGAGGGATACAAGAGCAGCTATGGGAAATTGTTGTCATTGTTGAAGATAAAGATGGATAATGGACTCCTCTCCATGCTTCTCTAGTTCTATAATCCAGTCTATCATCGTTCCACTTTTCCCGACTATCAACTAATACCCACACTAGAGGAATGCTCTTATTTGGTTGGATTTCCCATTCTTGACGAGTCTCCTTTTCCAATCATGGAGAAAGACCCTATGGAGAAAGATATTGTTAAGGCTACACGTTTGGGAATTGCTTTGAGCAAAGCATAACAAGCAGAAGAAGCATTGAAGCACAAGATCATGTGGTTGTCGAAGAAAACGTAGAGCTCGAGAAACAACTACGGTTGAAGAATGAAGAAGTACTCTCTTGTAAGAAGAGGAAAGTATCAGATGATTTATCTTCACTTAGTCCTCAGTTGACTCCGTAGAAGCTAATTGTGGAGAAGCTTACCCTCGAGAAGGCTCAGATGGAAGAAGAGATCAAAAAGCTCAACACGAAGCTGTCTAGAGAACCTCTTTAGGACTTTTGTTAGCTTTTATTTAGCTTTCTATTTAAGACTCTTGTAAGCAGTACTCACATGGTGTAATTTAAACTGTTGGTTAATGAAAATAAGTTTTTGGTATATCTTGATGTTTGTAAATATTTTGAGTTCCATGAAACTTTTTGCATTGCATAAGTATGTCGTCACATTTGCATTTGCATTTGCGTTTTTCAGCCTTGAGTCTCATCTTCCTCTTCCTGTCTCTAGAGGGATACCTAGCACGCATTCTGGACCAATGGAAACGATGAACAAGCTTTTGAAAGGACAAGAAGCCTTGAAGGAGGAAATCAGGATCCTCAAAGGTCAGATGAATTGGGTTTTGGAGACTTTGCAGAATTTGATGAGGAATGAAGAGCATTCTCCCCCTATTACGCCTAGAGAGGTTGTCAGTCCATTGCTTCCGGTGACTCTTTCAGCTCAAGGACCTCCTCAGTTTCAACGGTCAGACCGTCGTCAACCAGCATTTGGGCCTGCGCCAAAACGTCATCCTTGTCAGGTGGTTACCAAAAGAGCATCTCAGCATTCATTGGCTGCTTCCCCTCAAGGTTCTCGAAGTAAGAACATGAAGAAGAAGAATCCTGTCAAAAGGAACAGGGCATGCTACAAGTCAGTTCCTGTGCCGCTAAGTAAGCTTTATCCGCTACTAATTCAGAATTCGTTGGTGACTCCACGAGCTCTTAACCTTGTGCCAGGACCATGGCATAATGCAAACTTGACTTGTGAGTTTCACAAAGGGGATGAAGGACATGAACTAGACACTTGTTTGGCGTTAGGATATATTATGCAAGAGCTAGTCTATGACAAAGATCTGATCTTTGAAGAAGATCACCCAGAAGTTGAATGTAAGTACCATACTGGGACAATGGGGCATCTGGTGGAAGAGTGCAAAGGTTTTGAGTTGAAGGTGCAAAGCTTGTTGGAGCTGTTAAAACCTCAAGAAGATAAACCAAGTACCAGTGTCTCAGCTCTTGAAGCAAAAGGCAAAGAACTTATGAGGCCTCTCAAGGTTCTATACCACAAGGAGAAAGTAATCATTGATGGAGGTGTTCCCCTGTTTGGGCCTGGAAACTGAAGTTGTTAAGTCAATTCTCCTAAGCTGGCTGTATTATGTTTGTTTCAGTATTTTCAGTTGTATTTTCCTGGTTGTTTAATTTGAATTGCTTGTAAGCTGTTGTTAATTTTGAATTGGCAATATTAATGAAGTGTTTGTGCATCTTTTGATTACGTCCATTCGTTTCACTCTTTCTTTTTCCTTTCATTGTTATGAGATGACAAAAAATGCAAAAACTTCATTTCTTTACTAAACTGTTGTTTAAAGCAAAGATTCGGGAGGATGATGAAAACTATATCCATAACTGCTGTTGATATGCTTTCAATTTAACTTTGCCGATGATGTAAGGCATTGTTTCAATCCCTAAACACTGGAGAAATAAGGAAGATAATCCCTCGTTAACCCCTTCGAGCCTAGAAGCAAGAGTTTTCTTTCTTTACAAAAAACAGAAACCTTAAATCTCAGACCTGGGGCGGGTAGTTCTCGGTTAACTTGGAGATACATGCATACAAGACACTTTTCATATAAAAGTGCTGCATTCAGGTTTTTTCCTTCGTACACAACAAGCAAGTGTCGAAGCTCAAAAAACGATGATGGTTCGCTGTAGCCATTAAAATAAGTAGTCACCTCCTTTCTCCAAAAAAAGAAAAAGAGAAGAAGAAAAAACAAATTGAAAAGCCCGCTAAGTCAAAACCTATGAAGGGGACTTAAGCAAAAATGGGGCATCCCACTGACTGTATATCCCAAAGAAAATAGTTCAGGCAAAAGTAAGGGATAATAAAAAGAGGAAATCCTTAAAGCTTTCACTTTCAAAAATCCTCAAATAGCAAAAAGCTATCAAAAACTGTAAGGGTGTTGTGACTACCTTAGATTTGTGAATCATCACCAACCATCATCATTTCAATTCTTAAAGCCTATGGGAACCTGAACGTATAGTTTCAGTTAACTGAGCGTAGGATTGGAGTTCATCATGAAGATTGGGTGGGACCAAATAACTTTGAGCCTTTATCCTTTGTTTCATGAACCGTGAACCAAGCCACGTTACAACCCTTAAAAGACCTAATTGAGGTAGGATTGTTTTGAAAGCATATTATAGCAAGGTTGGATAACCTGACTCCTAATGATCTTTGATGTTTGTGGGTGTTCATCACTTTATCCATCATCTGCAAGATGGTTAGATCGCTTTCATTTTGATCACTTGATCACTCTGCCGTTTGTGTTTCATCAAAAATGTTTTCAAAAGATTGCATGATTTTACATTGAAAATTGCCAATTTTTAATGAACAATATTGTTTGCTAGACAATCCAATGTCAAAAGAATCCCAATAAACACTGTCAGCTAGGGAATTTGATTTGATAAAGGAAGCTCGGCCTGGGGCAACTAATTTGAAGGATTGGTCATTCATTTGTCACAACGTTCAGCTAATCAGAGCCGACCAAGTCGAGATTAGATTAATCTCTCAAAGACCGTTGAACTGGGGCAGTTACGTTAAGATTCGTGTGTCTCTCCAAGAGTTTGAAGATGTTGAAGCATCTTGTATGTCGATTCTTCTGTAAAATCATCTTGGTGATTTCTTCTTGCAGACCATGTACTCTGGGGCACATCGTTTGGGGTTTTATAAGCAAGTTGTTTCTTATCTCCTTTCAAGGCCAGCCACTCTAGACCAGTTAATCAGAAGCAATCAAGTCAAGATTAGATTAATCTCTCAAAGACAATTAAATTGGGGCAGTTACGTCGAGATTCGTGAACCTTTCTAAGAGTTTGAAGATATTGAAGCATCTTGTATGTCAATTCTTCTGTAAAATCCTCTTGGCGATTCCTTCCCACAAACCATGTAATCTGGGGCAGAAAAGTTTGAAGACTGTTAGTCGCAAGAGTCGTTGCTCACTTGAAAAGGATTGTTATACTATCTATGGGACAAAAAGATTTTTTTCTCATGATACCCTTTTGACAGCTGTTGCGGTGAAATTTGGATGTCAAGCTATTGATTAACTTGAATCTTAATTCATTTACAACCGGTCTTTGATTTATCCGAAGGAAAGGTTAAAGAAAGGAAAAACCTAAAAGGGAGAGATCTAAGGTTCGGGGGTTGGTTAAATTTAGGGAAGGTATTAGCACCCTAAACTTCCGTAGTACTCTACGGGAACCTTTTGTTTATTTTTTTTTATTTATTTCATTTTTTTGCTTTAAGGGTATGTACAGAGGATTAAGGGTTTAAAAGACCTAAGGGGTTAATTCTAAGTTTACTCGGCAAGACGTCGCATCTTGTGCCTACATATCCTTACGGGAATGGAATCAGAGTAATTGTAGTTCCCTTCAAAAGGGAGGTTAGAGACTTCTTGACTGTGGTCAAGGTCTCAAGGGGAATAAACACATCTTAAGGACACGCTTACATGGAGTCTTAAACTCCGATCTCTACGTAATGAATTGTTAAATTGTAACTAGGGATTCCACGGCGGGAAACCCTAAAATGAGCGCGGCGGCTCTTTGACCTAATGCTAGGGGTAACATGGTAATTTTGCCTGCGGCGAGGCATTTGTGAAAATTAGGGTTTGTAGTTTGTAGTTTTGAGGGTTTGAAATTGAATGTGTGAAATTTGAGGGTTTGAGGACTATTGGCATGGCGGCCAAACGGCTAGACCTAATCCTTCGGAGGTGTAATGTGACAGAAGTAATAGTGATGAAAGTGTGAGAAATTTAAATCATACACACGGAAATAAAATGCATAAAGTAAACGCGATTGTTGGTTCGCGAGGTTACAAATGAGAAACGGATACAATTATAATACAACTTGAATTGAAAAACACATTAAAATAACTAATAGCAACGTAACAAGCTGCACATTGAATACACAAGGTTAGTAGACAGAGTCAGACAGTAATCAGACGAGTTATGAAACGGAAGTGCAAAAGTTATAGATATTCTTTGTTGTTTATTTGTGATATATAAAAAATCTTTTGATTTAAGTTAAAAAAGAGGTTTTAATATTATTAAAAAAACTTTTCAAAAATAGTCTTAATTTAATTATCTAACAAAAAGGTTTTATTTTTAAAAAAAAAGGTTTAATGTTATTATTATATATTTTTTTAAAAACGGTTCTAGTTATTATTTTAAAAAAAGATTTTAGTTATTATTTTAAATTTATCTAAAAAAAAGTTTTTCTTAAAAATAATAGGTTTTCATATTAATTTGGAAAAGATGTTAATGTTATTTATTTTAAAAAACAGATTTTTATATTATAACAAGTTTTAATAAATTAATGATAATAATAATAATAATAATAGTAATAATAATAATAATGATAATAATAATAAATAATGATAATAATAATAAATAATGATAATAATAATAATACTAATAATAATAATAATAAATAATGATAATAATAATACTAATAATAATAATAATAAAGCAATAATGAATTTTAAATGTGCCAAATAACCCAACAATGTTGCTAACGCAGAAATGCGCTCAGCGCAACCAGATCTAAATCGGACGAAACAAAATTTATCGCAAAGAAAAAGAAATTAAGCAAAAAAAACAGTATTATTGCTCACACAAAAAATGCGATCATCGCAACCAGATTGAACTAACACAAATGTCACGCGTCATGCACACAAATGTGCAAACATCGTATCGATATAATTCGATCAAAAATTAATCTTATATATATATAAACTCTAACAATTTAAAAATTATAAATATATACACGTAACAGTAATAGATAAAGAAAAAGAAATAACAGTAATAGATGAAGAAAAAGAAATAACGGTAAAAGATGAAGAAAAAGAAACAACAGTAATAGATGAAGGAAAAGAAATAACAGTAATAGATGAAGGAAAAGAAATAACGGTAATAGATGAAGAAAAAGAAATAACGGTAAACGGCACTCACTCCTCTTAGGTTTTTTTCATTCTCCCCCTTTTCAATAAAGCAACACACGTATATATAGGGAACAAATTAGGGTTAACACCAAATTGTCAATAATGTCCCTAAAGCCCATTTTAAAGTCCAAACTAAATAATTAGTTAAGAAAAGAAATAAAATTTAAATAATTTAAAATAATTAAAATAAACTTAAAATAAAAACTAATAATCCTATTGATTCATAAAATCAAAAATATTATAAAAAGAACAAAATTTTTTTCAATATTTTTTATTTTATAATTTTTTTGGATATTTTTATGAATAATTTAGAAAAAAGTGAAAAAAAATAATATTTTAAAAAATGATTTAATTAAAATACGAAAATAATAATTAAATAATAATAAAAAAATATTTTTTTTATTTTTTTAATGAAAGATAGAAAAATTTAGAGTAAAAATAATAAAAAACAAAAAAAGTGACAAAGGTGAGATTCGAACTCTCAACCTCTCACACTCACAACTCCTTACACATGTCCTCCTGCCAATTGTGCCATTTTTACTTTTTAGAAAAAAAATGCATGCCATATGATATTTACCTGCAAAAAGTCAAACGACTACACAAATTTGTTAGTAATTGATTAAATGCAATAAAAATGCAATGAAATGCGACGACAAATCTTAGGGCAAAATTTGGGGTATTACAGTTGCCCCTATTTAAATAACTTCACCGGGTGATTTGAGCAACGGAGACTCGAGAAATCATGGTGGAGGGATTTAAATACAGATAACCGAAAATTTTGCCTTTAGACGCAGTGCTATGCAATGATATGGACAAAACAAAACGAACTATAATGCTAAATATGATATGAATCTGATATGATGCGTATGATGAAAATGACAAATGCACGGATACAGATGAAACAACGTCACAGGGGACGACCCATCGAGGAATTGCACTAGGGAAGAAGACATGTCATATCTGGAAGAACGTCGGGTAGACACGACACAGAATTGTTGATAGGTGCCAAGTAAATAAATTTTGCCCACAAGGTAAGACGCGAGTAAAACACGACCTCAGGGAGAAAAAAAAAGTAAATGGGGGTAAAACACCATGATGTTAGGTAAACCCAGGAATATCTGATAAACGGGGAATAAAACACCCGGGATAAAGGTACATGGGGGATAAAACACCCAAGGATAGAAGGTAAGTGGGGAGTAAAGCACCCAAGATAGACATGTAAATGGGGAGTAAAGCACCCAAGATAAAAATGTAAATGGGGAGTAAAGCACCCAAGATAAAAATGTAAATGGGGAGTAAAGCACCCAAGATAAAAATGTAAATGGGGAGTAAAGCACCCAAGATAAAAATGTAAATGGGGAGTAAAGCACCCAAGCTAGAAATGTAAATGGGGAGTAAAGCACCCAAGATAAAAATGTAAATGGGGAGTAAAGCACCCAAGATAGAAATGTAAATGGGGAGTAAAGCACCCAAGCTAGAAATGTAAATGGGGAGTAAAGCACCCAAGCTAGAAATGTAAATGGGGAGTAAAGCACCCAAGATATGCACATGTATAGGAATTATGCTATGAGATATGATCAGATGCAAATGCAGACATCGACGACAAGGCTCGACTCTTTCGGTGAGATGACAAAACTGGAGGACTGATTCCTCAACACGGAGATCACTGTCATTCTGTTAAACTGTATCAAGTTGATAGTCACTGTAGGAATGATGAATAACTGCTTAGGGATTATGCAAGTAAACTGCCCCAGGTCAAATGAACTGATAATTGCTTCAGCTGTCTAATTCATGGAATCGACTGTTTTGCTGTATCCTCGGAGGGCTTGCCCCAGTCTGGGTCTTGAACAATTCTCTGGATAAACCAAATCTGAGAAGATATTGCCTTGAACAAATCTTGAACTAATTCTTTGACAGGATGTAAAAGGAACTTGCCCTTGATAAGATCACTTGACCAAGTTTCTCATTGTTTGAAAATTCCTTAGAGGAAAGCCAGTTTGCAAACAAAAATATTCATACAAACATGGTAATGCAAAGTTCATGCGATTGTTGAAAAATTATTTTTGAAAGATGGAAAATACATGAGTCGTTAGTCAGAACAAGGCGGTTCAAGACACTCAAAGTTTAAAATAAAAGTGTATTGCCAAAATAAATGATTCACAAAGATCTTTAGGAGTCAGGTTACGCAACCTTGCTGTAGTATACTTTCAAAATAACCTTGCTTCAATTAGGTCTTTTGAGGGTTGTAATGTGGCCTGGTTCACGGTTTATGAAACAAAAGATAAATGCTCAAAATTTATTTGTACCCACCCAATCTACGTGATGATCTTCAGTCCTATGCTCAGTTAACTCATACTATGCATTCAGGTTCCCATAAGTTAGGGATTTCATTGATCGTAGCAGTGATGATTCAGAAGTCAAAGGCACCTATGAAAAGGCAGCCACTACTCCCCTATAACATTTGATTATTTTGACATTGAGGATTTTCAAGATAAGGATTTAAAAATCTCTTTGTATTATCCCTAAATTTTGCCTAAACTGTTTATTTTAGAGTTTACAGTCAGCGGGATGCCCCAGTTTTGCCTAAGTCTCCTTCATAGGTTTTGACTTAGCGGGCTTCTTTTGCTTTTTTTATATTATTTTTTTGTGTGAAGGAAAGTGATTGTTTGATTTTAATGATTACGGTGAACCATCATCGACCTTTTGATTAGAAAACATCTTCGACACTTGTTTGACGTGTGCGAAGGAAAATTTGTTAATGAAAGGTGTATCGTATGAACACACAACCAAGTTAACTGAGAACTACCCATCCCAAGGTTAAAATTGTGGGTTTTTTGTAACGAAAGAAACTCCAACTTCTAGGCTCGAAGGGGGTAACGAGGGATTAACTTCCTTATTTCTCCAGTGTTTGGGAATTGAAACAATGCCTTACATCGTCAACAAGGTTTGATTGAAACCATACTGACAGCAATTATGGGTATAACGTTTTCATCATCCTCCCTCCAATCTTAGCATATCAAAATTTTGGACAAGAAGTAAACATTTGAAAAATAAAGCATAAAGATGCAAATAAATGGACGGAAATGAATTGAATCAAAAGTCGCAATGCTTATTTCATTAATGAAAGTACAAACATAATTAAAAGCAAACAACTTAAACAAAATAAGGAAAGTGCAAACAACGAGAAACAAAAGGCCTAGTGACAAAACTTCATTTCTGATGTACTGGCAAGGGATTTTTCTGAACATCCGGATGACTGTCTGTAAAATCAAGTATTCCAGTTCTAACCAATTCACATACACTAGCCTTCAATGCAAAACAATGCTCCAAGTCATGGCCTGGGGCACCCTCATGGGAAGCACAATGGAGATCAGCCCTAAATCCAGCCGGAGGATTAAGAGGAGGTGGTAAAGCCTTTGTAGTAATCAGTCCTTGCCGGACTAAGTCAGGATATAGCTCTGTGTAAGTCATGAGAATAGGATCAAAGTGACTCCTGTTCCGTTTCTGGTCTGATATCTGTGTCGAGGAATCAGCTTGACGACTCAAAGGTACACTAGAAGACGATAGGACCAAGAAGGAGAAACTGGGGGATAAATGCAATGCAAAAATGTGATGCTAATGCCATGCAATGGTCTCAAGAATTTCAACGGTCGATTGCAAACATTCCCTTTTAGGAAAGCGAGAAAAGCTGTTAGACTTTAAAATGTAGGACTTCTTGAATTTGCAAAGGACTTTTGAATTCCTTGAAACTAGAAATGATATGATGCTTTATGGATGCAAAGCACAAATACACATAAGCAAACAAAAGGTCCTAAGTTAGAGGAACAATGAATGGAGTCAAGGTCTACCCTTCCCAAAGTGGTGTGTACTATAGGTTAATTGTACCTGCAGAACAAGGGTTCTAAATCAGTGCCCAAAGTCATCAGTCCATCTTTCGGATATTATCGACTTCCCGACTGACTCGAGGGTCAATAATATTCTCAAGAGAACCTCTTTTAAGTGTAGCATTGCGTAGCAACCATTGTAGGACTACTCCCATATAGTTCCCGCACTACGTCCTATATAAGGTCAAGATGGTGTAAAGGTACTATGGTTCCCAGTATCACAGACTCCAATCGATAACGGTAAAAGTTTTCACGACTACACTCGATCAACCGAACCATTTTCGAAAGTGTCTCAACTGAGCGGTGATTCTCGATTTAGCTTAGTCGGGACTCACTCCCTATAAGCCTCGTCGAATATATCACCATCCTATAATAATGTCACTCAAGTCCGGGTGTAGGACTTATCTCACAACACAGTAACTCCCAAGCAGGTACCCTGAACAACGTATATACAAATGAGTAAAAATATTAATGAAACAAATATATGAAGAAAAATAAACAAGATAGGGATAACACTCAAAAATTAGGACTCCCCAGTGAAGTCGCCATTTTCTGTTGCGGTGAAATTTGGATGTCAAGCTATTGATTAACTTGAATCTTAATTCATTTACAACCGGTCTTTGATTTATCCGAAGGAAAGGTTAAAGAAAGGAAAAACCTAAAAGGGAGAGATCTAAGGTTCGGGGGTTGGTTAAATTTAGGGAAGGTATTAGCACCCTAAACTTCCGTAGTACTCTACGGGAACCTTTTGTTTATTTTTTTTTATTTATTTCATTTTTTTGCTTTAAGGGTATGTACAGAGGATTAAGGGTTTAAAAGACCTAAGGGGTTAATTCTAAGTTTACTCGGCAAGACGTCGCATCTTGTGCCTACATATCCTTACGGGAATGGAATTAGAGTAATTGTAGTTCCCCTCAAAAGGGAGGTTAGAGACTTCTTGACTGTGGTCAAGGTCTCAAGGGGAATAAACGCATCTTAAGGACACGCTTACATGGAGTCTTAAACTCCGATCTCTATGTTATGAATTGTTAAATTGTAATTAGGGTTAAATTAGGGATTCCACGGCGGGAAACCCTAAAATGAGCGCGGCGGCTCTTTGACCTAATGCTAGGGGTAACATGGTAATTTTGCCTGCGGCGAGGCATTTGTGAAAATTAGGGTTTGTAGTTTGTAGTTTTGAGGGTTTGAAATTGAATGTGTGAAATTTGAGGGTTTGAGGACTATTGGCATGGCGGCCAAACGGCTAGACCTAATCCTTCGGAGGTGTAATGTGACAGAAGTAATAGTGATGAAAGTGTGAGAAATTTAAATCATACAGACGGAAATAAAATGCAGAAAGTAAACGCGATTGTTGGTTCGCGAGGTTACAAATGAGAAACAGATACAATTATAATACAACTTGAATTGAAAAACACATTAAAATAACTAATAGCAACGTAACAAGCTGCACATTGAATACACAAGGTTAGTAGACAGAGTCAGACAGTAATCAGACGAGTTATGAAACGGAAGTGTGAAAGTTATAGATATTCTTTGTTGTTTATTTGTGATATATAAAAAAGCTTTTGATTTAAGTTAAAAAAGAGGTTTTAATATTATTAAAAAAACTTTTCAAAAATAGTCTTAATTTAATTATCTAACAAAAAGGTTTTATTTTTAAAAAAAAAGGTTTAATGTTATTATTATATATTTTTTAAAAAACGGTTCTAGTTATTATTTTAAAAAAAGATTTTAGTTATTATTTTAAATTTATCTAAAAAAAAGTTTTTCTTAAAAATAATAGGTTTTCATATTAATTTGGAAAAGATGTTAATGTTATTTATTTTAAAAAACAGATTTTTATATTATAACAAGTTTTAATAAATTAATGATAATAATAATAATAATAATAATAATAATAATAATAATAATAGTAATAATAATAATAATAATAATGATAATAATAATAAATAATGATAATAATAATAATACTAATAATAATAATAATAAATAATGATAATAATAATACTAATAATAATAATAATAATAATAAAGCAATAATGAATTTTAAATGTGCCAAATAACCCAACAATGTTGCTAACGCAGAAATGCGCTCAGCGCAATCAGATCTAAATCAGACGAAACAAAATTTATCGCAAAGAAAAACAAATTAAGCAAAAAAAACAGTATTATTGCTCACACAAAAAATGCGATCATCGCAACCAAATTTAACTAACACAAATGTCACGCGTCATGCACACAAATGTGCAAACATCGTATCGATATAATTCGATCAAAAATTAATCTTATATATATATAAACTCTAACAATTTAAAAATTATAAATATATACACGTAACAGTAATAGATAAAGAAAAAGAAATAACAGTAATAGATGAAGAAAAAGAAATAACGGTAAAAGATGAAGAAAAAGAAACAACAGTAATAGATGAAGGAAAAGAAATAACAGTAATAGATGAAGGAAAAGAAATAACGGTAATAGATGAAGAAAAAGAAATAACGGTAAACGGCACTCACTCCTCTTAGGTTTTTTTCATTCTCCCCCTTTTCAATAAAGCAACACACGTATATATAGGGAACAAATTAGGGTTAACACCAAATTGTCAATAATGTCCCTAAAGCCCAAACTAAATAATTAGTTAAGAAAAAAAATAAAATTTAAATAATTTAAAATAATTAAAATAAACTTAAAATAAAAACTAATAATCCTATTGATTCCTAAAATCAAAAATATTATAAAAAGAACAAAATTTTTTTCAATATTTTTTATTTTATAATTTTTTTGGATATTTTTATGAATAATTTAGAAAAAAGTGAAAAAAATAATATTTTAAAAAATGATTTAATTAAAATACGAAAATAATAATTAAATAATAATAAAAAACTATTTTTTTTTTATTTTTTTAATGAAAGATAGAAAAATTTAGAGTAAAAATAATAAAAAACAAAAAAAGTGACAAAGGTGAGATTCAAACTCTCAACCTCTCACACTCACAACTCCTTACACATGTCCTCCTGCCAATTGTGCCATTTTTACTTTTTAGAAAAAAAAGGCATGCCATATGATATTTACCTGCAAAAAGTCAAACGACTACACAAATTTGTTAGTAATTGATTAAATGCAATAAAAATGCAATGAAATGCGACGACAAATCTTAGGGCAAAATTTGGGGTATTACAACAGCTCTCCGATTAAGTTGTTACTTCGGTTGATCTTGGAATTTCCTTTGGTGATTTTTCCTTCAACAAAGAATTCAAGCTCATGATGGCAATCCGAGTGAAGTCATGATGTTGTGTCCTAAATAGATTACTCTCTCCCGGAGAAGGTTGTAACTTTAAAATAGAACTGCTGACCTTTATGATCATCCCTGTTGATATCCAAATTTTGGTGAAGTTGGCTGGGTATCCGTGTCGAGATGTTTATTTCATCTCTTATTTTGTTTCGTATGTTTTGTCAGCATAAACATAAGCATGGCATAAAGCATATGCATCGCATCCGTTTATTTTTGCTATCTCTGGTTATTACTTGTTCCTGTTTCACTTTGGTGTTTTTTCACCAAGTGACTGGGTTTGTTGTCTCTCTCTCCAATAGAGTTGTCAGCCCTTAAGCATAAAATGTCCATCCTTTCTCAATTCCCCACAGAGTTTAATCCTCATGGATGATGGTTGCTTCAGTTATCTTTTTTTCATGATTGGATAAGATGTGTCTCCATTAGAGTTCATTTCTCAATGGTTGGAGTCTTGTTTGACAGTTTCTTTCTAGCTTGGTTCTAGATTGAACTTCGGTCCCTGTCAGTCACCGAACCTACCTGGACGTGCATTTATTTTGCACTATCTATCAAGAAGAACATTTCATGTTGCCTTACATTAATAAGTGTCCATCTCCCGTGAGAAGCTTATCTTAGAGACGTTGAGGCATGGTTGTGACCAGCTTTGTTTGAAAATCCAGTGGATACTGGTATAGTTAATTTGGTGGTGACCAATCATATTTCAAGTAAGACCATTTGGTAATTGGCATTGAGAAAATCCATGGATGACAAATATTGACAATTTGGTTTTGTATTATTTCAAACTAAGTCACGATAGTTTGATTCCAAGTTCAGGTTGTGTACCTTTGGAAGATGTATGTTTCCATTCCAAGTTCAGGTTGTGTACCTTTGGAGGTGTTTATTTCCATCCCAAGTTCAGGTTTTGTACCTTTGGAAGATGTATTGTTTTCTATTCCAAGTTCAGGTTGTATACCTTTGGAAGTGTTTGTTTTCATTCCAAGTTCAGATTGTGTACCTTTGGAAGATGTTAATTTTCATTCCAAGTTCAGGTTTTGTACCTTAGGAAGATGTGTTTATTTCCATTCCAAGTTCAGGTTGTGTACCTTTGGAAGTGTTTGTTTTCATCCCAAGTTCAGGTTTCGTATCTTTGGAAGATGTGTTTATTTCCATTCCAAGTTCAGGTTGTATACCTTTGGAGGTGTTTATTTCCATCCTAAGTTCAGGTTTCGTACCTTTGGAAGATGTATTGTTTTCTATTCCAAGTTCAGGTTGTGTACCTTTGGAAGTGTTTGTTTTCATCCCGAGTTCAGGTTGCGTACCTTTGGAGATGTTTTCCCCTATTTCAAGTTCAGGTTGTGTACCTTTGGAGGTGTTTATTTCCATCCCAAGTTCAGGTTTTGTACCTTTGGAGATGTATACTTTGGATTCCAAGTTCAGGTTGTGTACCTTTGGAAGTGTTTGTTTTCATTCCAAGTTCAGGTTGTGTATCTTTGGAAGATGTATGTTTCCATTCCGAGTTCAGGTTGTGTACCTTTGGAGGTGTTTATTTCCATCCCAAGTTCAGGTTTCATACCTTTGGAAGATGTATTGTTTTCTATTCCAAGTTCAGGTTGTGTACCTTTGGAAGTGTTTGTTTTCCTTCCAAGTTCAGGTTGTGTACCTTTGGAAGATGTTTATTTTCATCCTAAGTTCAGGTTTCGTACCTTTGGAAGATGTGTTTATTTTCATTCCAAGTTCAGGTTGTGTACCTTTGGAAGTGTTTGTTCAGGTTTCGTACCTTTGGAAGATGTGTTTATTTCCATTCCAAGTTCAGGTTGTGTACCTTTGGAGGTGTTTATTTCCATCCCAAGTTCAGGTTTCGTACCTTTGGAAGGTGTATTGTTTTCTATTCCAAGTTCAGGTTGTGTACCTTTGGAAGTGTTTGTTTTCATCCCGAGTTCAGGTTGCGTACATTTGGAGATGTTTGTCCCTATTTCAAGTTCAGGTTGTGTATCTTTGGAGGTGTTTATTTCCATCCCAAGTTCAGGTTTTGTACCTTTGGAGATGTATACTTTGGATTCCAAGTTCAGGTTGTGTACCTTTGGAAGTGTTTGTTTTCATTCCAAGTTCAGGTTTTGTACCTTTGGAAGATGTTTATTTTCATCCCAAGTTCAGGTTTCGTACCTTTAGAAGATGTGTTGATTTCCATTCCAAGTTCAGGTTGTGTACCTTTGGAAGTGTTGTTTTCATCCCAAGTTTAGGTTTCGTACCTTTGGAAGATGTGTTTATTTCCATTCCAAGTTCAGGCTGTGTACCTTTGGAGGTGTTTATTTCCATTCCAAGTTCAGGTTATGTACCTTTGGAAGATGTTTATTTTCATCCCAAGTTCAGGTTTTGTAGATGTGTTTATTTCCATTCCAAGTTCAGGTTGTGTACCTTTGGAAGTGTTTGTTTTCATCCCAAGTTAAGGTTTCGTACCTTTTGAAGATGTGTTTATTTCCATTCCAAGTTCAGGTTGTGTACCTGTGGAGATGTTTATTTCCATCCCAAGTTCGAGTTTCGTACCTTTGGAAGATGTATTGTTTTCTATTCCAAGTTCAGGTTGTGTACCTTTGGAAGTGTTTGTTTTCATCCCGAGTTCAGGTTGCGTACCTTTGGAGATGTTTGTCCCTATTTCAAGTTCAGGTTGTGTACCTTTGGAGGTGTTTATTTCAGTCCCAAGTTCTGGTTTTGTACCTTTGGAGATGTATACTTTGGATTCCGAGTTCAGGAATTTCCAGAGACTCGAGTGTTGCATTTGCATGAAATCTTTGATGTATCCTAATGCTATGAGGATATTTGACTTTTGTTCCTAAGGTTTTGAGGGATATATCTGTACTTCCTGTTTGAAGAGCTGGTCATCACCAAATCATTTAAGGAGCCCAGTGTTTATTGGTTTTGCCTAAATCCATTTGTTATTAATACCGTATGTTGGTCGTCACCAATGTTCCCAGCAAAGCCGTTGTTTTCCCCATTTGAGTCTCGGATGAGTCTTGGAGATCTAGTGGATACTAGCATCCCCAGTGCGTCTGGTCTTGTTTCTAGTATTTTCCTGAAGATCCCGTTCGAACTCTTCATTATAGGAAACTCCTCATTTGGTTATCTCCAGTGAGGTTTGCGTCTCTTTTCTTTTGTTTCCCCGATGGAGAATTGCCTTCTTCCCCAGCAGAGTGTTGTCTCCTACTCCCCATTGGAGTTTTGTCTTCCCTGTTGGAGTTTGTGTCCCCCGGTGAAAGATTCCCCCTGAGCAGCATCTTTTGTCACATTTGAACTATTTTTGTTTGTTTTTCCTAGGATCTTTCCCTAGTATGTTGGGTCCCCCGTGAGTAGTAACTCGTTGTATTGCCATTCTTTTATCTTTGCGTGTGTCTGCATTTGTCTTGCACTCAAGCATCATCTAGATTCATGGCATATTCACATTTTTTCTTTTGCATACCATCCGATCTAAGGGACAAAAATTTTTGGTTTGCTATATTTAAATACCTTTCACTACGATTCTGTGAGGATTATCATCTCTCATCGCCATCTAGTGAAAATTTTTGGTTTGCTATATTTAAATACCTTTCACTTAGATCTTCATCATCATTTTAGGATCATGTTCATGTGATTATCTAACCTTAACCGGTTTCAAGTTTGTTTTTGTTAAGAAACAGGAATCAGGGTTCCGTACAGCCGAAAATCGAGGTTTCAAGGGTTAATCAGTCAATGTCTTGGATTGATGCTCCATGAAACAAGATCAATCATACTCCATTGGATCAAGCATGAATCCAATTTGAGGTTGTCACTCGAGGATCAAGAACAGAGTAGTTGGGATACCCGATTAGGGTTTTCGATCAGGAAATGTCAACTTTGGTTTGACTTTTGATTTAAAAGGTGTTACAATGGTGGGATCATGGTCCATAAAGTTAATATGGCTTGGTAAAGTCTACTCAAGAAGTTTCAAGGCCTCAAAAGATCCGGAGCATCAACAGTCGACTCGGTAGTCACCGATCAATCGTTCGGTTGACCAAAAAGTCAACTCTTCACTCATAAGGAATTTGACCTTAAGATATGCATCAAAAATGTTCCTAACGACATATTTCACCTACCCATGAAATTTCATGACCATTGGATTAAGTATTGGGGAGTAATCGCAAAATTCGGGAATTAGGGTTTTGAAAGGGGCAAGACCATAACTCTTTAACCACACATCCAATTGAGTTGGTTCAAAGCTCATTTGAAATCTCTTGACAAGTCCTACAAAAGTCCCAAAAGTGTTCCATGATTAGAAAATGCATAGATTTGGAGTTATGACCAAATTCATTACAAGAGGAAAAAGTAACAGAAAAATTCTAAGTTATTTCACTTTTAGGCTTGTTTTTCAGCAACTTTGAGAGGTTTTTTGGCCAAGTTCCTTTGGGAATATGAAACTCATGAAAACATGAAAGTTGTAGATCTAAATGAGGGTTTTCCAAAATGTACTAGAACTCCTCCATATTCCTTATGAGCTGAGAGTTATGAATTCAACAAGATGAGGTTTCAACACTTGAGTCACACACTTTCAATTTTTCACAAACTCATCCTTTGACCACATGAGCTATTCTCAGCCCTTGGATCTTATTTCTATCTGATATTTAGAGGATTTGAAGAGAAGAAATGCAGAAAATGAGGAGGCTTAGCAAGTCTTGCAACTTGGAGGCAAGTGGGAGTATTTTAATCATATAATAGAAGAAAGAGAAACTTTTTGGCACACTTGTAGCAAACAGCCCCCTATTGCCTAGCCACTCCAATCACTATTATGTCATTCATACCACTTGAGCAATGCATCAGCTGAGCCAAAGATTTGAATTTTGCAGTTGCATCAAACCCTCAAGCAAAGTTACCTTTTCAAACTCCCTCCAAAAGTGCCAAGTTACAAATTTGTCCTCACCTTCACTTTCCCTATAAATAGAGACTTCATCCATGTTGTTAGACAGCAGAACAACCATTAATCCAAGCAAAAAACCATTCTCTCTTTTCTGTTCTCCATTTTGAATTCCTAAAGAGGATAAAATCTGCCTTGGGCAGAATTCACCCCAAAACCATTTCCAACCTTTGAAAACTTCCAAAAACACTTCAAGCAACCCACAAATTTTGTATTAAAGCTGTCCCAACCATTATTTTCACCAGAAGTGTAGTTTTGCCAAAAGTCAACACTTGAATCAAAGAAATTTGACTTTCTGCATTAACCAAGAAATCTCCCTGTTCAGACCTGTTCTATCTCTTCCAACTCTTCAAACACCTCAAATGTAGGATGTAATTACTGTCCAAGTCATAAGAATTCAACTGTAATTCCATTTCCCAAATATGTCACAAAGATCCATTTGTTGCTTCAAGTGTAAGAAACTGGCTTTTACATCAATCTGTGCTTTAGAATAGCTAGTCAAGGCATTCATTCTCAGTTAGGCAGCTTGATTGCATTGGAAGTCTTCAAGAGGTAAGTGAATCCTAAACTGTACTCATTCTTTTTGCTACCATAGTCATGCTTGATGCACTTTAGTTAGATCTGCCTAGGATCATCAAGCCATGTTTTGAGGTCAGCTTGTGTTTATTTGTACAAACTTGCAACTGTCATGTAGAGTAGGTCTGGGATTTGTATTTTTGTCCTGCTATTTTGAGAAAATGTTGTTTTTGTCTAGGTGTGAGTTATTACCTGTGTCTAGATTTCATTTTCAGTTCATGACATTTGTAGGACCTCTACACCATATGAGATATTAGATAATGTGTTGAGACACTTGAATTGCCTGTTTTGTTTCAGATGTGCAGTTGCTAGTTTCTGTTTAAATCTACTTTGTTTTGATTTGAAAGCTTTATGTGTATGCATGTGCTTTTATGGAAATATGATTGAATGATGTATTGGTTTTTGTCTAAACTGTCTTGAGGTTTCTCAGCCCAGCTTCATTCCCACAACTTCAAAACCACAAGTCATTTTGCACTACAGTTTGAATTTGAGGTCCATTGGTGTTAAGATCATGATGTGTTTGAAACTCACTTACATGCCTGATATTTATTTGAATCATGATGTGTTGTTTAGTTGAATACTACCAGCTGCCATGTTTGTTTGCATTTGCCACTGCTAGGGATTGTGTGCTTAAGAGTTGTCAACTCTTTATGTCAGTTTTCCTTGGCATTGTGATAGCAGTTTCTTAGTACTACTTAGTGCTAGTTTAATGTCCTTAAATTATGACTTTAGACTGTTAGGTTGTAGTTGGATGGTTTAAGTTGGAATTTGACATGTTCAGGTTATGATTCATTGCTGTCAATATCTGTGCTTGAGAACTGAGTTTGTTAACTCAAGGGTATTTTCTGCCAGGTTATTAGATGTTTAGGCCTGCTGTTGGAGTTTTGTTCTATTATCTCAAGCATGTTGATGCTTAGGGTGGTTGACTCTTCTTGTTAGTCTGCATCCCTTATTTGACTTGGCATTGTAATGTCAATTTCATATTTCTGTCCAACTGTCTCTTGAGTTAGGTGTTGCAACTTGGAGCCCATGGTTGTGGCTGCTAAAACTTGGACTTCATGTTTAAGTTAGTAACTGTCATTTTGTGGAGTTTGGTTTTAAAGAGATATCACACTATTGGAACTTGGTGCATTGTTATGCTAAGCATGGAACTCCTTACTGTAGGAATAAAGTTATCATTTGGAGCAATTACCTGAATTATTGAGCTGGTGACATTGTCTAAGGAACTTGTTTTCTTTTCTCAGTCTGCTCTGAGTTTGTTTTATCTGTTGGTCTAGGTTGAATCTCAAGATACTTGGTTTGGTTATCATACGACATGTCTGTTATTTCTTCATCAACATTGTTAAAATGTTGTGGCTCTAAGAGATCCCTTTTGAGTTCATCAATTCATTGTAGCTGTCAACATGTTGATTTGGATTGCTTCTGTTGAAATGATTCAGAGCTGTTGGAGCTTTTTTCTGATGATCAATATGTGTTTTATTCATGATTTTGTTGGTTGCCAAGTCACTTTGAGGTTTGTTAACCTCTGATGCAAAGTTTCATTTTCAAACTAAAAAACTATCACCATTTGTGTGTGTGTATTCAGTAAACTGTTACAAATTGGGGATTGATAAGCAATGATGTTATGAACTGTTGCTTTAATATTTGGTTAGATAATATTTTGTTCTAAACTACTTCCATAAAGTTGCAACTGAATGGTAATTTCATGATTCAGTAGGAATTGAAGATTTTTTCTTTGAGCATAATCATGAGTAGCATATTTGAAACATGTGTATCGCTTTCTTTGATTTTGTTCATATTAGTTTTGATTCATAACTTCCAAAATGCATCTCAAAAGCTACAACTGCGTGTTCATGCGAATTTCAAAATATGTGCATTTTCTGAGAAAATTGAGATTGCCATCTTGATCCTTGTTGAATTTCATACAAGTTAGGCTTTTAGGTTGCAAAAATTGATGAAGTTTTGGCAGAGTTTGAAACCATCACGCATTGGCCTTGATTGATTGTGAGGCCTGGCCCAGATTTACTTGGCCTTGTAAGGCTTATGTATTTTTAGGGGTGGCTTAATACACGGATGTATCTCCACCCCAGTGGTTGTTACTTGCCCGCGTTATACCTTGTTTCGTGCTTGTCCTGTGTTCGATCCCTGAATGGGACAGCTTTTTGCTATTTTATTTTGTTTTTCCATGATTAATTATTTTCTTTCTCATTTCCATTGTATTTGCGTGCGCGTGTGTTGGCTGAGTGGTATTATCTTGAGCTTGTGAGCATGTGGGCGTGGGCTTAATACCTGCCTTGACCAACCCTTCTTTTATCACTTTGTTCTTTTATGATTTCTTCACAAAAATTCAAAACTTCATAACTTTCTCATGCTTCATTATTTTTAGTCCATTCTTTTTGCAAAATGCTCTTAATGTTGTCTAGTTTCATTTAATGAGAAAATATTTCCAAGATGTTCATGTTTGTGATACTTTTTTTTCCACTTGAAAGTTGCTTATCCTTAAAATTGTTTACCTTGCTTCCTGTTGAAATTCTTCTTAAGCCATGCTTGATTTATCTTGTAAGATTTGTTTGTGATTGATTCCCTTATGGTTGTAACCATACCTCTTAGATGTTCATCATGTTTAATTCATTTGATTTCCATGTAATCTCCCCATGATGTTTGACTTATTTGCATTGGTCGTTACCTTCATCTTTGTCAAGATATGCTTAAGTCTTTATCCTTCATTGAGTCTTGTAAGAACTCATTTTTTGCTTGCCTATTGTCATATACTTGCATGCTTTGGTTGTAACCATCCCTCTTATTTGACGCACTTGCTTGTTGTAACATGCTTGTATATGCTTGGTTGTAACCATGTTCTTGTATTCATCCTGTTTAATGTTTATGCTTTGTTAAGTTTATTTTTCCCCAAGTGATGGAACTCTTTAGTTCTCATCCAAGTTGCCTCCCCTTCTATCCTTCCAAAGGAAAGTCTCTCTGTTGACCTTTGGGTCATAGATAGCTCATCTCCCCCCCTTGACTTTGTTAAGTCATCTTTGCACTTAGTTAAGTTAGAAACTGTCCTTTAGACTTTTCTTAAGTCTAAGAAACCTACCCCTTGTTAGGAGTGCTCTTTCAATTAGAACTTAGGATAGAGTTTGTTAAATCTATGTAAGGATCATGGAAATAATTTCTTACTCCCCTTTCTTGAGTGTTCAACTTAGATCTAGAGAGTTTCCTTAAACTCTACACAAGCATCGTAATGTTTGTTCCCCTTTGAACCTTGATAGTAATCAAGTGTTCTTTAAACCTAGTGAGCTGAACTATACGTAGGCAGAAAACGCGATGTCTTTGCGAGCAACATATTGTATATATCTTTAGGTTTCAACCTACACCTTTTACCCAATCCATAGCAAACATTTAGCGAAGTTAGCATACAAACAAACAAAAGGTTGCTGTAAAGTACTACAGATGTTTAGGATGTGAAATACCTACCCTATGCATAACCAACCCCCGATCCCCGGATCTCTTAGCGTTGTTGTTACATCGCGCAAAAGGTTCTTTCTTTCTTTAGACCTTTCCTTTGGATAAATTGAAGTCCGGTTGTGAATTCTAAGAATTAAAGATTCAAGTTAATCAATAGCTTGATATCTGATTCTCACCGCAACATGGATCATGATGTGATAGTGGATCAGTTTGATGGTTTAGTGGGAAACATTATGACCTGTAATAAAAGACGTTTTTTTTTTCCATTATGTGTTTTTATTTTAGTATTTTTCTGGAAACTGGTAAATAAAAACCTGTAAAAAACAATTTCATTTATTGCATATCACTTTCGCATTTGGCTGTTTCTAAAACAAGCATAAATGATGTGCAGATTAATAATCAATACCCCCATTGAAAATAATGACCTTACGCCCTCTCCCAACTTTGAATTCCATGTATTTGAAGAGGAGGAAGAGAGTGAGGAATACAATGATATTTCAGAAGAAATTACTCGACTGCTTGAGCACGAGAAGAAAAATAGTATGTCGTATAAAGAGCCTGTCGAACTGATCAATTTGGGTTCTAAGGAGAATAAGAAAGAGGTCAAGATTGGGGCACTGCTTGGTGAAGAGTCAATAGGAGGTTGATCGAGCTATTGAAAGATTATGTTGATGTGTTTTCTTGGTCATATCAGGATATGCCATGACTAGATACTCATATCATAGAGCACTGCCTGCCGCTTAAGCCAGAATGTCTGCCCGTGAAACAAAATTTGAAGAGAACTCATCATGCGATTGCTATCTAGATTAGAGAAGAGGTGTAGAAACAAATTGATGTCGTTTTTCTTTTCACAACTCTTTATCCTCATGGTTGGCCAATATTGTATCAGTTCTAAAGAATGACGGGAAAGTCAAAATGTGTGTAAACTACAAAGATCTGAATAAAGCTAGTCTAAAAGATGATTTTCCTCTGCCATATATTGATATGTTGGTAGAAAATACAGCTAAATTCAATGTTTTCTCCTTTATGGATGGCTTTTCCGGATATAATCAAATTAAGATGGCACCTGAGGACATGGAAAAAATAACGTTCATCACCCCATGGGGAACATTCTGCTACAGAATGATGCCCTTCGGCCTAAAGAATGTTCGTGCTACGTATCAGAGGGTTATGACTACCCTATTACATGATATGGTGCACAAGGAAATCGAGGTATATGTTGATGACATGATTTCTAAGTATAAGACTAAAAAGGATTATGTGGAATATCTATTGAAGTTGTTCCAGCGTTTGAGAAAATACATACTCTGCTTGAATCTAAATAAATGCACTTTCAGCATTTGTTCCAAAAAGCTTTTCGGTTTCATTGTCAGCCAGAAAGGTATAGAGGTGGATCCAGACAAAATCAACTCCATTCGAGAAATGCCTGCACAAACAATAGAAAAACAAGTAGAGGGTTTCTCGGACGTTTGAATTATATCTCCAGGTTCATCTCTCAAATGAATGCCACTTGTGAGCCAATCTTTAAATTTCTTCGTAAAGATCAAAGTGTTGTATGGAGTGAAGATTGTTAGAAGGCCTTTGACAGTATTAAAGATTACTTGCTTGAGCCTCTTATTTTGATCCCGCATGTGGAAGGGAAGCCTCTGATTATTTATTTGACAGTCTTGGAAGAATCGATGGGTTGTGTCCTCAGACAACAGGATGAGTCAGGTAGAAAAGAACATACAATTCCTTACCTGAGTAAGAAATTCACAGATTATGAATCTCATTATTCATTGCTTGAGAATACTTGTTGTGCTTTGGCATGGGCAGCCCGACGTCTCTGGCAGTATATGTTAAACCATACTACTTGGTTGATATCTAAAATGGATCCTATCAAGTATATTTTTGAGAAATCTGCTTTGATAGGAAGAATTTTCCATTGGCAAATGTTGTTGTCAGAATATTGTATTGAATACTCATAAAGTTATTAAAGGAATTGTGTTGGTAGAACATTTGGCTCACCAACTAATTGATGATTATCATCCCATCCAGTTTGATAACCTGATGAAGATGTTATGGCCATTGGAGCTAAAGATTGTGATGAACCAAACCCTGAGGAAGGACTAGAGCCTGGATCTCGAAGGGGTTTGATGTTTGATGGAGCCTCTAATGCATATGG
>OZ012736.1:171526407-171600597 GCA_963859935.3 Lathyrus sativus
CATAGGAATAAAACTTGTCCTCATCAGGACTCCACATTCCGTCAACATGGAGAAATTATTTCGTTAACACGAAGAAATCCTATCATCATAGGAATAAAACTTGTCCTCATCAGGACTCCACATTCCGTCAACACGGAAATCCTATCATCATAGGAGTAAAACTTGTCCTCATCAGGGCTCCACATTCCGTCAACAAGGAGAAATCATTTCGTCAACACGAAGAAATCCTATCATCATAGGAATAAAACTTGTCCTCATCAGGACTCCACATTCCGTCAACACGGAGAAATCATTTCGTCAACACGAAGAAATCGTATCATCATAGGAATAAAAATTGTCCTCATCAGGACTCTACATTCCGTCAACACGGAGAAATCATTTCGTCAACACGAAGAAATCCTATCATCATAGGAATAAAACTTGTCCTCATCAGGACTCTACATTCCGTCAACACGGAGAAATCATTTCGTCAACACGAAGAAATCCTATCATTATAGGAGTAAAACATGTCCTCATCAGGACTCCACATTCCGTCAATACGGAGAAATCATTTCGTCAACACGAAGAAATCCTATCATCATAGGAGTAAAACTTGTCCTCATCAGGACTCCACATTCCGTCAACACGGAGAAATCATTTCGTCAACACGAAGAAATCCTATCATCATAGGAATAAAACTTGTCCTCATCAGGACTCCACATTCCGTCAACACGGAGAAATCATTTCTTCACCACGACGAAATCCTATCATTATAGGAATAAAACTTGTCCTCATCAGGACTCCACATTTCGTCAACACGGAGAAATCATTTCGTTAACACGAAGAAATCCTATCATCATAGGAATAAAACTTGTCCTCATCAGGACTCCACATTCCGTCAACACGGAAATCCTATCATCATAGGAGTAAAACTTGTCCTCATCAGGACTCCACATTCCGTCAACACGGAGAAATCATTTCGTCAACACGAAGAAATCCTATCATCATAGGAATAAAACTTGTCCTCATCAGGACTCCACATTCCGTCAACACGGAGAAATAATTTCGTCAACACGAAAAAATCCTATCATCATAGGAGTAAAACTTGTCCTCATCAGGACTCCACATTCCGTCAACACGGAGAAATCATTTCGTCAACACGAAGAAATCCTATCATTATAGGAGTAAAACTTTTCCTCATCAGGACTCCACATTCCGTCAACACGGAGAAATCATTTCGTCAACACGAAGAAATCCTATCATCATAGGAGTAAAACTTGTCCTCATCAGGACTCCATATTCCGTCAACACGGAGAAATCATTTCGTCAACACGAAGAAATCCTATCATCATAGGAGTAAAACTTGTCCTCATCAGTACTCCACATTCCGTCAATACGGAGAAATCATTTCGTCAACACGAAGAAATCCTATCATCATAGGAGTAAAACTTGTCCTCATCAGGACTCCACATTCCGTCAACACGGAGAAATCATTTCGTCAACACGAAGAAATCCTATCATCATAGGAATAAAACTTGTCCTCATCAGGACTCCACATTCCGTCAACACGGAGAAATCATTTCTTCACCACGACGAAATCCTATCATTATAGGAATAAAACTTGTCCTCATCAGGACTCCACATTCCGTCAACACGGAGAAATCATTTCGTTAACACGAAGAAATCCTATCATCATAGGAATAAAACTTGTCCTCATCAGGACTCCACATTCCGTCAACACGGAAATCCTATCATCATAGGAGTAAAACTTGTCCTCATCAGGACTCCACATTCCGTCAACAAGGAGAAATCATTTCGTCAACACGAAGAAATCCTATCATCATAGGAATAAAACTTGTCCTCATCAGGACTCCACATTCCGTCAACACGGAGAAATCATTTCGTCAACACGAAGAAATCGTATCATCATAGGAATAAAAATTGTCCTCATCAGGACTCTACATTCCGTCAACACGGAGAAATCATTTCGTCAACACGAAGAAATCCTATCATCATAGGAATAAAACTTGTCCTCATCAGGACTCTACATTCCGTCAACACGGAGAAATCATTTCGTCAACACGAAGAAATCCTATCATTATAGGAGTAAAACTTGTCCTCATCAGGACTCCACATTCCGTCAATACGGAGAAATCATTTCGTCAACACGAAGAAATCCTATCATCATAGGAGTAAAACTTGTCCTCATCAGGACTCCACATTCCGTCAACACGGAGAAATCATTTCGTCAACACGAAGAAATCCTATCATCATAGGAATAAAACTTGTCCTCATCAGGACTCCACATTCCGTCAACACGGAGAAATCATTTCTTCACCACGACGAAATCCTATCATCATAGGAATAAAACTTGTCCTCATCAGGACTCCACATTCCGTCAACACGGAGAAATCATTTCGTTAACACGAAGAAATCCTATCATCATAGGAATAAAACTTGTCCTCATCAGGACTCCACATTCCGTCAACACGGAAATCCTATCATCATAGGAGTAAAACTTGTCCTCATCAGGACTCCACATTTTGTCAACACGGAGAAATCATTTCGTCAACACGAAGAAATCCTATCATCATAGGAATAAAACTTGTCCTCATCAGGACTCCACACTCCGTCAACACGGAGAAATAATTTCGTCAACACGAAAAAATCCTATCATAATAGGAATAAAATTTGTCCTCATCAGGACTCCACATTCCGTCGACACGGAGAAATCATTTGTCAACACGAAGAAATCCTATCATCATAGGAATAAAACTTGTCCTCATCAGGACTCCACATTTCGTCAACATGGAGAAATCATTTCGTTAACACGAAGAAATCCTATCATCATAGGAATAAAACTTGTCCTCATCAGGACTCCACATTCCGTCAACACGGAAATCCTATCATCATAGGAGTAAAACTTGTCATCATCAGGGCTCCACATTCCGTCAACAAGGAGAAATCATTTCGTCAACACGAAGAAATCCTATCATCATAGGAATAAAACTTGTCCTCATCAGGACTCCACATTCCGTCAACACGGAGAAATCATTTCGTCAACACGAAGAAATCGTATCATCATAGGAATAAAAATTGTCCTCATCAGGACTCTACATTCCGTCAACACGGAGAAATCATTTCGTTAACACGAAGAAATCCTATCATCATAGGAATAAAACTTGTCCTCATCAGGACTCTACATTCCGTCAACACGGAGAAATCATTTCGTCAACACGAAGAAATCCTATCATTATAGAAGTAAAACTTGTCCTCATCAAGACTCCACATTCCGTCAACACGGAGAAATCATTTCGTCAACACGAAGAAATCCTATCATCATAGGAGTAAAACTTGTCCTCATCAGGACTCCACATTCCGTCAACACGGATAAATCATTTCGTCAACACGAAGAAATCCTATCATCATAGGAATAAAACTTGTCCTCATCAGGACTCCACATTCCGTCAACACGGAGAAATCATTTCTTCACCACGACGAAATCCTATCATCATAGGAATAAAACTTGTCCTCATCAGGACTCCACATTCCGTCAACACAGAGAAATCATTTCGTTAAAAAGAAGAAATCCTATCATCATAGGAATAAAACTTGTCCTCATCAGGACTCCACATTCCGTCAACACGGAAATCCTATCATCATAGGAGTAAAACTTGTCCTCATCAGGACTCCACATTCCGTCAACACGGAGAAATCATTTCGTCAACACGAAGAAATCCTATCATCATAGGAATAAAACTTGTCCTCATCAGGACTCCACATTCCGTCAACACGGAGAAATAATTTCGTCAACACGAAAAAATCCTATCATAATAGGAATAAAATTTATCCTCATCAGGACTCCACATTCCGTCGACACGGAGAAATCATTTCGTCAACACGAAGAAATCCTATCATAATAGGAATAAAACTTGTCCTCATCAGGACTCCACATTCCGTCAACATGGAGAAATCATTTCGTTAACACGAAGAAATCCTATCATCATAGGAATAAAACTTGTCCTCATCAGGACTCCACATTCCGTCAACACGGAAATCCTATCATCATAGGAGTAAAACTTGTCCTCATCAGGGCTCCACAGTCCGTCAACAAGGAGAAATCATTTCGTCAACACGAAGAAATCCTATCATCATAGGAATAAAACTTGTCCTCATCAGGACTCCACATTCCGTCAACACGGAGAAATCATTTCGTCAACACGAAGAAATCGTATCATCATAGGAATAAAAATTGTCCTCATCAGGACTCTACATTCCGTCAACACGGAGAAATCATTTCGCCAACACGAAGAAATCCTATCATCATAGGAATAAAACTTGTCCTCATCAGGACTCTACATTCCGTCAACACGGAGAAATCATTTCGTCAACACGAAGAAATCCTATCATTATAGAAGTAAAACTTGTCCTCATCAGGACTCCACATTCCGTCAACACGGAGAAATCATTTCGTCAACACGAAGAAATCCTATCATCATAGGAGTAAAACTTGTCCTCATCAGGACTCCACATTCCGTCAACACGGAGAAATCATTTCGTCAACACGAAGAAATCCTATCATAATAGGAATAAAACTTGTCCTCATCAGGACTCCACATTCCGTCAACACGGAGAAATCATTTCGTCAACACGAAGAAATCCTATCATCATAGGAATAAAACTTGTCCTCATCAGGACTCCACATTCCGTCAACACGGAGAAATCATTTCGTCAACACGACGAAATCCTATCGTCATAGGAATAAAACTTGTCCACATCAGGACTCCACATTCCGTCAACACGGAGAAATCATTTCGTTAATACGAAGAAATCCTATCATCATAGGAATAAAACTTGTCCTCATCAGGACTCCACATTCCGTCAACACGGAAATCCTATCATCATAGGAGTAAAACTTGTCCTCATCAGGACTCCACATTCCGTCAACACGGAGAAATCATTTCGTCAACACGAAGAAATCCTATCATCATAGGAATAAAACTTGTCCTCATCAGGACTCCACATTCCGTCAATACGGAGAAATCATTTCGTCAACACGAAGAAATCCTATCATTATAGGAGTAAAACTTGTCCTTATCAGGACTCCACATTCCGTCAATACGGAGAAATCATTTCGTCAACACGAAGAAATCCTATCATCATAGGAGTAAAACTTGTCCTCATCAGGACTCCACATTCCGTCAACACGGAGAAATCATTTTGTCAACACGAAGAAATCCTATCATCATAGGAATAAAACTTGTCCTCATCAGGACTCCACATTCCGTCAACACGGAGAAATCATTTCTTCACCACGACGAAATCCTATCATCATAGGAATAAAACTTGTCCTCATCAGGACTCCACATTCCGTCAACACGGAGAAATTATTTCGTTAACACGAAGAAATCCTATCATCATAGGAATAAAACTTATCCTCATCAGGACTCCACATTCCGTCAACACGGAAATCCTATCATCATAGGAGTAAAACTTGTCCTCATCAGGACTCCACATTCCGTCAACACGGAGAAATCATTTCGTCAACACGAAGAAATCCTATCATCATAGGAATAAAACTTGTCCTCATCAGGACTCCACATTCCGTCAACACGGAGAAATAATTTCGTCAACACGAAAAAATCCTATCATAATAGGAATAAAATTTGTCCTCATCAGGACTCCACATTCCGTCGACACGGAGAAATCATTTGTCAACACGAAGAAATCCTATCATCATAGGAATAAAACTTGTCCTCATCAGGACTCCACATTCCGTCAACATGGAGAAATCATTTCGTTAACACGAAGAAATCCTATCATCATAGGAATAAAACTTGTCCTCATCAGGACTCCACATTCCGTCAACACGGAAATCCTATCATCATAGGAGTAAAACTTGTCCTCATCAGGGCTCCACATTCCGTCAACAAGGAGAAATCATTTCGTCAACACGAAGAAATCCTATCATCATAGGAATAAAACTTGTCCTCATCAGGACTCCATATTCCGTCAACACGGAGAAATCATTTCGTCGACACGAAGAAATCGTATCATCAGAGGAATAAAAATTGTCCTCATCAGGACTCTACATTCCGTCAACACGGAGAAATCATTTCGTCAACACGAAGAAATCCTATCATCATAGGAATAAAACTTGTCCTCATCAGGACTCTACATTCCGTCAACACGGAGAAATCATTTCGTCAACACGAAGAAATCCTATCATAATAGGAATAAAACTTGTCCTCATCAGGACTACACATTCCGTCAACACGGAGAAATCATTTCGTCAACACGAAGAAATCCTATCATCATAGGAATAAAACTTGTCCTCATCAGGGCTCCACATTCCGTCAACACGGAGAAATCATTTCGTCAACACGACGAAATCCTATCGTCATAGGAATAAAACTTGTCCTCATCAGGACTCCACATTCCGTCAACACGGAGAAATCATTTCGTTAATACGAAGAAATCCTATCATCATAGGAATAAAACTTGTCCTCATCAGGACTCCACATTCCGTCAACACGGAAATCCTATCATCATAGGAGTAAAACTTGTCCTCATCAGGACTCCACATTCCGTCAACACGGAGAAATCATTTCGTCAACACGAAGAAATCCTATCATCATAGGAATAAAACTTGTCCTCATCAGGACTCCACATTCCGTCAATACGGAGAAATCATTTCGTCAACACGAAGAAATCCTATCATTATAGGAGTAAAACTTGTCCTTATCAGGACTCCACATTCCGTCAATACGGAGAAATCATTTCGTCAACACAAAGAAATCCTATCATCATAGGAGTAAAACTTGTCCTCATCAGGACTCCACATTCCGTCAACACGGAGAAATCATTTTGTCAACACGAAGAAATCCTATCATCATAGGAATAAAACTTGTCCTCATCAGGACTCCACATTCCGTCAACACGGAGAAATCATTTCTTCACCACGACGAAATCCTATCATCATAGGAATAAAACTTGTCCTCATCAGGACTCCACATTCCGTCAACACGGAGAAATAATTTCGTTAACACGAAGAAATCCTATCATCATAGGAATAAAACTTATCCTCATCAGGACTCCACATTCCGTCAACACGGAAATCCTATCATCATAGGAGTAAAACTTGTCCTCATCAGGACTCCACATTCCGTCAACACGGAGAAATCATTTCGTCAACACGAAGAAATCCTATCATCATAGGAATAAAACTTGTCCTCATCAGGACTCCACATTCCGTCAACACGGAGAAATAATTTCGTCAACACGAAAAAATCCTATCATAATAGGAATAAAATTTGTCCTCATCAGGACTCCACATTCCGTCGACACGGAGAAATCATTTGTCAACACGAAGAAATCCTATCATCATAGGAATAAAACTTGTCCTCGTCAGGACTCCACATTCCGTCAACATGGAGAAATCATTTCGTTAACACGAAGAAATCCTATCATCATAGGAATAAAACTTGTCCTCATCAGGACTCCACATTCCGTCAACACGGAAATCCTATCATCATAGGAGTAAAACTTGTCCTCATCAGGGCTCCACATTCCGTCAACAAGGAGAAATCATTTCGTCAACACGAAGAAATCCTATCATCATAGGAATAAAACTTGTCCTCATCAGGACTCCACATTCCGTCAACACGGAGAAATCATTTCGTCGACACGAAGAAATCGTATCATCAGAGGAATAAAAATTGTCCTCATCAGGACTCTACATTCCGTCAACACGGAGAAATCATTTCGTCAACACGAAGAAATCCTATCATCATAGGAATAAAACTTGTCCTCATCAGGACTCTACATTCCGTCAACACGGAGAAATCATTTCGTCAACACGAAGAAATCCTATCATAATAGGAATAAAACTTGTCCTCATCAGGACTCCACATTCCGTCAACACGGAGAAATCATTTCGTCAACACGAAGAAATCCTATCATCATAGGAATAAAACTTGTCCTCATCAGGACTCCACATTCCGTCAACACGGAGAAATCATTTCGTCAACACGACGAAATCCTATCGTCATAGGAATAAAACTTGTCCTCATCAGGACTCCACATTCCGTCAACACGGAGAAATCATTTCGTTAATACGAAGAAATCCTATCATCATAGGAATAAAACTTGTCCTCATCAGGACTCCACATTCCGTCAACACGGAAATCCTATCATCATAGGAATAAAACTTGTCCTCATCAAGATTCTACATACCGTCAACACGGAGAAATCATTTCGTCAACACGAAGAAATCCTATCATTATAGAAGTAAAACTTGTCCTCATCAGGACTCTACATTCCGTCAACACGGAGAAATCATTTCGTCAACACGAAGAAATCCTATCATTATAGAAGTAAAACTTGTCCTCATCAGGACTCCACATTCCGTCAACACGGAGAAATCATTTCGTCTACACGAAGAAATCCTATCATCATAGGAGTAAAACTTGTCCCCATCAGGACTCCACATTCCGTCAACACGGATAAATCATTTCGTCAACACGAAGAAATCCTATCATCATAGGAATAAAACTTGTCCTCATCAGGACTCCACATTCCGTCAACACGGAGAAATCATTTCTTCACCACGACGAAATCCTATCATCATAGGAATAAAACTTGTCCTCATCAGGACTCCACATTCCGTCAACACAGAGAAATCATTTCGTTAACACGAAGAAATCCTATCATCATAGGAATAAAACTTGTCCTCATCAGGACTCCACATTCCGTCAACACGGAAATCCTATCATCATAGGAGTAAAACTTGTCCTCATCAGGACTCCACATTCCGTCAACACGGAGAAATCATTTCGTCAACACAAGAAATCCTATCATCATAGGAATAAAACTTGTCCTCATCAGGACTCCACATTCCGTCAACACGGAGAAATAATTTCGTCAACACGAAAAAATCCTATCATAATAGGAATAAAATTTGTCCTCATCAGGACTCCACATTCCGTCGACACGGAGAAATCATTTGTCAACACGAAGAAATCCTATCATCATAGGAATAAAACTTTTCCTCATCAGGACTCCACATTCCGTCAACATGGAGAAATCATTTCGTTAACACGAAGAAATCCTATCATCATAGGAATAAAACTTGTCCTCATCAGGACTCCACATTCCGTCAACACGGAAATCCTATCATCATAGGAGTAAAACTTGTCCTCATCAGGGCTCCATATTCCGTCAACAAGGAGAAATCATTTCGTCAACACGAAGAAATCCTATCATCATAGGAATAAAACTTGTCCTCATCAGGACTCCACATTCCGTCAACACGGAGAAATCATTTCGTCAACACGAAGAAATCGTATCATCATAGGAATAAAAATTGTCCTCATCAGGACTCTACATTCCGTCAACACGGAGAAATCATTTCGCCAACACGAAGAAATCCTATCATCATAGGAATAAAACTTGTCCTCATCAGGACTCTACATACCGTCAACACGGAGAAATCATTTCGTCAACACGAAGAAATCCTATCATTATAGAAGTAAAACTTGTCCTCATCAGGACTCCCCATTCCGTCAACACGGAGAAATCATTTCGTCAACACGAAGAAATCCTATCATCATAGGAATAAAACTTGTCCTCATCAGGACTCCACATTCCGTCAACACGGAGAAATAATTTCGTCAACACGAAAAAATCCTATCATAATAGGAATAAAATTTGTCCTCATCAGGACTCCACATTCCGTCGACACGGAGAAATCATTTGTCAACACGAAGAAATCCTATCATCATAGGAATAAAACTTGTCCTCGTCAGGACTCCACATTCCGTCAACATGGAGAAATCATTTCGTTAACACGAAGAAATCCTATCATCATAGGAATAAAACTTGTCCTCATCAGGACTCCACATTCCGTCAACACGGAAATCCTATCATCATAGGAGTAAAACTTGTCCTCATCAGGGCTCCACATTCCGTCAACAAGGAGAAATCATTTCGTCAACACGAAGAAATCCTATCATCATAGGAATAAAACTTGTCCTCATCAGGACTCCACATTCCGTCAACACGGAGAAATCATTTCGTCGACACGAAGAAATCGTATCATCAGAGGAATAAAAATTGTCCTCATCAGGACTCTACATTCCGTCAACACGGAGAAATCATTTCGTCAACACGAAGAAATCCTATCATCATAGGAATAAAACTTGTCCTCATCAGGACTCTACATTCCGTCAACACGGAGAAATCATTTCGTCAACACGAAGAAATCCTATCATAATAGGAATAAAACTTGTCCTCATCAGGACTCCACATTCCGTCAACACGGAGAAATCATTTCGTCAACACGAAGAAATCCTATCATCATAGGAATAAAACTTGTCCTCATCAGGACTCCACATTCCGTCAACACGGAGAAATCATTTCGTCAACACGACGAAATCCTATCGTCATAGGAATAAAACTTGTCCTCATCAGGACTCCACATTCCGTCAACACGGAGAAATCATTTCGTTAATACGAAGAAATCCTATCATCATAGGAATAAAACTTGTCCTCATCAGGACTCCACATTCCGTCAACACGGAAATCCTATCATCATAGGAATAAAACTTGTCCTCATCAAGATTCTACATACCGTCAACACGGAGAAATCATTTCGTCAACACGAAGAAATCCTATCATTATAGAAGTAAAACTTGTCCTCATCAGGACTCTACATTCCGTCAACACGGAGAAATCATTTCGTCAACACGAAGAAATCCTATCATTATAGAAGTAAAACTTGTCCTCATCAGGACTCCACATTCCGTCAACACGGAGAAATCATTTCGTCTACACGAAGAAATCCTATCATCATAGGAGTAAAACTTGTCCCCATCAGGACTCCACATTCCGTCAACACGGATAAATCATTTCGTCAACACGAAGAAATCCTATCATCATAGGAATAAAACTTGTCCTCATCAGGACTCCACATTCCGTCAACACGGAGAAATCATTTCTTCACCACGACGAAATCCTATCATCATAGGAATAAAACTTGTCCTCATCAGGACTCCACATTCCGTCAACACAGAGAAATCATTTCGTTAACACGAAGAAATCCTATCATCATAGGAATAAAACTTGTCCTCATCAGGACTCCACATTCCGTCAACACGGAAATCCTATCATCATAGGAGTAAAACTTGTCCTCATCAGGACTCCACATTCCGTCAACACGGAGAAATCATTTCGTCAACACAAGAAATCCTATCATCATAGGAATAAAACTTGTCCTCATCAGGACTCCACATTCCGTCAACACGGAGAAATAATTTCGTCAACACGAAAAAATCCTATCATAATAGGAATAAAATTTGTCCTCATCAGGACTCCACATTCCGTCGACACGGAGAAATCATTTGTCAACACGAAGAAATCCTATCATCATAGGAATAAAACTTTTCCTCATCAGGACTCCACATTCCGTCAACATGGAGAAATCATTTCGTTAACACGAAGAAATCCTATCATCATAGGAATAAAACTTGTCCTCATCAGGACTCCACATTCCGTCAACACGGAAATCCTATCATCATAGGAGTAAAACTTGTCCTCATCAGGGCTCCATATTCCGTCAACAAGGAGAAATCATTTCGTCAACACGAAGAAATCCTATCATCATAGGAATAAAACTTGTCCTCATCAGGACTCCACATTCCGTCAACACGGAGAAATCATTTCGTCAACACGAAGAAATCGTATCATCATAGGAATAAAAATTGTCCTCATCAGGACTCTACATTCCGTCAACACGGAGAAATCATTTCGCCAACACGAAGAAATCCTATCATCATAGGAATAAAACTTGTCCTCATCAGGACTCTACATACCGTCAACACGGAGAAATCATTTCGTCAACACGAAGAAATCCTATCATTATAGAAGTAAAACTTGTCCTCATCAGGACTCCCCATTCCGTCAACACGGAGAAATCATTTCGTCAACACGAAGAAATCCTATCATCATAGGAATAAAACTTGTCCTCATCAGGACTCCACATTCCATCAACACGGAGAAATCATTTCTTCAACACGAAGAAATCCTATCATCATAGGAATAAAACTTGTCCTCATCAGGACTCCACATTCCGTCAACACGGAGAAATCATTTCGTTAACACGAAGAAATCCTATCATCATAGGAATAAAACTTGTCCTCATCAGGACTCCACATTCCGTCAACACGGAAATCCTATCATCATAGGAGTAAAACTTGTCCTCATCAGGACTCCACATTCCGTCAACACGGAGAAATCATTTCGTCAACACGAAGAAATCCTATCATCATAGGAGTAAAACTTGTCCTCATCAGGACTCCACATTCCGTCAACACGGATAAATCATTTCGTCAAGACGAAGAAATCCTATCATCATAGGAATAAAACTTGTCCTCATCAGGACTCCACATTCCGTCAACACGGAGAAATCATTTCTTCACCACGACAAAATCCTATCATCATAGGAATAAAACTTGTCCTCATCAGGACTCCACATTCCGTCAACACAGAGAAATCATTTCGTTAACACGAAGAAATCCTATCATCATAGGAATAAAACTTGTCCTCATCAGGACTCCACATTCCGTCAACACTGAAATCCTATCATCATAGGAGTAAAACTTGTCCTCATCAGGACTCCACATTCCGTCAACACGGAGAAATCATTTCGTCAACACGAAGAAATCCTATCATCATAGGAATAAAACTTGTCCTCATCAGGACTCCACATTCCGTCAACACGGAGAAATAATTTCGTCAACACGAAAAAATCCTATCATAATAGGAATAAAATTTGTCCTCATCAGGACTCCACATTCCGTCGACACGGAGAAATCATTTGTCAACACGAAGAAATCCTATCATCATAGGAATAAAACTTGTCCTCATCAGGACTCCACATTCCGTCAACATGGAGAAATCATTTCGTTAACACGAAGAAATCCTATCATCATAGGAATAAAACTTGTCCTCATCAGGACTCCACATTCCGTCAACACGGAAATCCTATCATCATAGGAGTAAAACTTGTCCTCATCAGGGCTCCACATTCCGTCAACAAGGAGAAATCATTTCGTCAACACGAAGAAATCCTATCATCATAGGAATAAAACTTGTCCTCATCAGGACTCCACATTCCGTCAACACGGAGAAATCATTTCGTCAACACGAAGAAATCGTATCATCATAGGAATAAAAATTGTCCTCATCAGGACTCTACATTCCGTCAACACGGAGAAATCATTTCGCCAACACGAAGAAATCCTATCATCATAGGAATAAAACTTGTCCTCATCAGGACTCTACATACCGTCAACACGGAGAAATCATTTCGTCAACACGAAGAAATCCTATCATTATAGAAGTAAAACTTGTCCTCATCAGGACTCCACATTCCGTCAACACGGAGAAATCATTTCGTCAACACGAAGAAATCCTATCATCATAGGAATAAAACTTGTCCTCATCAGGACTCTACATTCCGTCAACACGGAGAAATCATTTCGCCAACACGAAGAAATCCTATCATCATAGGAGTAAAACTTGTCCTCATCAGGACTCCCCATTCCGTCAACACGGAGAAATCATTTCGTCAACACGAAGAAATCCTATCATCATAGGAATAAAACTTGTCCTCATCAGGACTCCACATTCCATCAACACGGAGAAATCATTTCTTCAACACGAAGAAATCCTATCATCATAGGAATAAAACTTGTCCTCATCAGGACTCCACATTCCGTCAACACGGAGAAATCATTTCGTTAACACGAAGAAATCCTATCATCATAGGAATAAAACTTGTCCTCATCAGGACTCCACATTTTGTCAACACGGAGAAATAATTTCATCAACACGAAAAAATCCTATCATCATAGGAATAAAACTTGTCCTCATCGGGACTCCACATTCCGTCGACACGGAAAAATCATTTTGTCAACACGAAGAAATCCTATCATCATAGGAATAAAACTTGTCCTCATCAGGACTCCACATTCCGTCAACACGGAGAAATAATTTCGTCAACACGAAAAAATCCTATCATCATAGGAATAAAACTTGTCCTCATCAGGACTCCATATTCCGTCGACACGGAGATATCATTTCGTCAACACGAAGAAATCCTATCATCATAGGAAAAAAACTTGTCCTCATCAGGACTCCACATTCCGTCAACACGGAGAAATCATTTCGTCAACACGAAGAAATCCTATCATCATAGGAGTAAAACTTGTCCTCATCAGGACTCCCCATTTCGTCAACACGGAGAAATCATTTCGTCAACACGAAGAAATCCTATCATCATAGGAATAAAACTTGTCCTCATCAGGACTCCACATTCCATCAACACGGAGAAATCATTTCTTCAACACGAAGAAATCCTATCATCATAGGAATAAAACTTGTCCTCATCAGGACTCCACATTCCGTCAACACGGAGATATCATTTCGTTAACACGAAGAAATCCTATCATCATAGGAATAAAACTTGTCCTCATCAGGACTCCACATTTTGTCAACACGGAGAAATAATTTCATCAACACGAAAAAATCCTATCATCATAGGAATAAAACTTGTCCTCATCAGGACTCCACATTCCGTCAACACGGAGAAATAATTTCGTCAACACGAAAAAATCCTATCATAATAGGAATAAAATTTGTCCTCATCAGGACTCCACATTCCGTCGACACGGAGAAATCATTTGTCAACACGAAGAAATCCTATCATCATAGGAATAAAACTTGTCCTCATCAGGACTCCACATTCCGTCAACATGGAGAAATCATTTCGTTAACACGAAGAAATCCTATCATCATAGGAATAAAACTTGTCCTCATCAGGACTCCACATTCCGTCAACACGGAAATCCTATCATCATAGGAGTAAAACTTGTCCTCATCAGGGCTCCACATTCCGTCAACAAGGAGAAATCATTTCGTCAACACGAAGAAATCCTATCATCATAGGAATAAAACTTGTCCTCATCAGGACTCCACATTCCGTCAACACGGAGAAATCATTTCGTCAACACGGAGAAATCGTATCATCATAGGAATAAAAATTGTCCTCATCAGGACTCTACATTCCGTCAACACGGAGAAATCATTTCGCCAACACGAAGAAATCCTATCATCATAGGAATAAAACTTGTCCTCATCAGGACTCTACATACCGTCAACACGGAGAAATCATTTCGTCAACACGAAGAAATCCTATCATTATAGAAGTAAAACTTGTCCTCATCAGGACTCCACATTCCGTCAACACGGAGAAATCATTTCGTCAACACGAAGAAATCCTATCATCATAGGAGTAAAACTTGTCCTCATCAGGACTCCCCATTCCGTCAACACGGAGAAATCATTTCGTCAACACGAAGAAATCCTATCATCATAGGAATAAAACTTGTCCTCATCAGGACTCCACATTCCATATACACGGAGATATCATTTCTTCAACACGAAGAAATCCTATCATCATAGGAATAAAACTTGTCCTCATCAGGACTCCACATTCCGTCAACACGGAGAAATCATTTCGTTAACACGAAGAAATCCTATCATCATAGGAATAAAACTTGTCCTCATCAGGACTCCACATTTTGTCAACACGGAGAAATAATTTCATCAAAACGAAAAAATCCTATCATCATAGGAATAAAACTTGTCCTCATCAGGACTCCACATTCCGTCGACACGGAAAAATCATTTTGTCAACACGAAGAAATCCTATCATCATAGGAATAAAACTTGTCCTCATCAGGACTCCACATTCCGTCAACACGGAGAAATAATTTTGTCAACACGAAAAAATCCTATCATCATAGGAATAAAACTTGTCCTCATCAGGACTCCATATTCCGTCGACACGGAGATATCATTTCGTCAACACGAAGAAATCCTATCATCATAGGAAAAAAACTTGTCCTCATCAGGACTCCACATTCCGTCAACACGGAGAAATCATTTTGTCAACACGAAGAAATCCTATCATCATAGGAGTAAAACTTGTCCTCATCAGGACTCCCCATTCCGTCAACACGGAGAAATCATTTCGTCAACACGAAGAAATCCTATCATCATAGGAATAAAACTTGTCCTCATCAGGACTCCACATTCCATCAACACGGAGAAATCATTTCTTCAACACGAAGAAATCCTATCATCATAGGAATAAAACTTGTCCTCATCAGGACTCCACATTCCGTCAACACGGAGATATCATTTTGTTAACACGAAGAAATCCTATCATCATAGGAATAAAACTTGTCCTCATCAGGACTCCACATTTTGTCAACACGGAGAAATAATTTCATCAACACGAAAAAATCCTATCATCATAGGAATAAAACTTGTCCTCATCAGGACTCCACATTCCGTCAACACGGAGAAATAATTTCGTCAACACGAAAAAATCCTATCATAATAGGAATAAAATTTGTCCTCATCAGGACTCCACATTCCGTCGACACGGAGAAATCATTTGTCAACACGAAGAAATCCTATCATCATAGGAATAAAACTTGTCCTCATCAGGACTCCACATTCCGTCAACATGGAGAAATCATTTCGTTAACACGAAGAAATCCTATCATCATAGGAATAAAACTTGTCCTCATCAGGACTCCACATTCCGTCAACACGGAAATCCTATCATCATAGGAGTAAAACTTGTCCTCATCAGGGCTCCACATTCCGTCAACAAGGAGAAATCATTTCGTCAACACGAAGAAATCCTATCATCATAGGAATAAAACTTGTCCTCATCAGGACTCCACATTCCGTCAACACGGAGAAATCATTTCGTCAACACGGAGAAATCGTATCATCATAGGAATAAAAATTGTCCTCATCAGGACTCTACATTCCGTCAACACGGAGAAATCATTTCGCCAACACGAAGAAATCCTATCATCATAGGAATAAAACTTGTCCTCATCAGGACTCTACATACCGTCAACACGGAGAAATCATTTCGTCAACACGAAGAAATCCTATCATTATAGAAGTAAAACTTGTCCTCATCAGGACTCCACATTCCGTCAACACGGAGAAATCATTTCGTCAACACGAAGAAATCCTATCATCATAGCAGTAAAACTTGTCCTCATCAGGACTCCCCATTCCGTCAACACGGAGAAATCATTTCGTCAACACGAAGAAATCCTATCATCATAGGAATAAAACTTGTCCTCATCAGGACTCCACATTCCATATACACGGAGATATCATTTCTTCAACACGAAGAAATCCTATCATCATAGGAATAAAACTTGTCCTCATCAGGACTCCACATTCCGTCAACACGGAGAAATCATTTCGTTAACACGAAGAAATCCTATCATCATAGGAATAAAACTTGTCCTCATCAGGACTCCACATTTTGTCAACACGGAGAAATAATTTCATCAACACGAAAAAATCCTATCATCATAGGAATAAAACTTGTCCTCATCAGGACTCCACATTCCGTCGACACGGAAAAATCATTTTGTCAACACGAAGAAATCCTATCATCATAGGAATAAAACTTGTCCTCATCAGGACTCCACATTCCGTCAACACGGAGAAATAATTTTGTCAACACGAAAAAATCCTATCATCATAGGAATAAAACTTGTCCTCATCAGGACTCCATATTCCGTCGACACGGAGATATCATTTCGTCAACACGAAGAAATCCTATCATCATAGGAAAAAAACTTGTCCTCATCAGGACTCCACATTCCGTCAACACGGAGAAATCATTTCGTCAACACGAAGAAATCCTATCATCATAGGAGTAAAACTTGTCCTCATCAGGACTCCCCATTCCGTCAACACGGAGAAATCATTTCGTCAACACGAAGAAATCCTATCATCATAGGAATAAAACTTGTCCTCATCAGGACTCCACATTCCATCAACACGGAGAAATCATTTCTTCAACACGAAGAAATCCTATCATCATAGGAATAAAACTTGTCCTCATCAGGACTCCACATTCCGTCAACACGGAGATATCATTTTGTTAACACGAAGAAATCCTATCATCATAGGAATAAAACTTGTCCTCATCAGGACTCCACATTTTGTCAACACGGAGAAATAATTTCATCAACACGAAAAAATCCTATCATCATAGGAATAAAACTTGTCCTCATCAGGACTCCACATTCCGTCGACACGGAAAAATCATTTTGTCAACACGAAAAAATCCTATCATCATAGGAATAAAACTTGTCCTCATCAAGACTCCACATTCCGTCAACACGGAGAAATCATTTCGTTAACACGAAGAAATCCTATCATCATAGGAATAAAACTTGTCCTCATCAGGACTCCACATTCCGTCAACATGGAGAAATCATTTCGTTAACACGAAGAAATCCTATCATCATAGGAATAAAACTTGTCCTCATCAGGACTCCACATTCCGTCAACACGGAAATCCTATCATCATAGGAGTAAAACTTGTCCTCATCAGGGCTCCACATTCCGTCAACAAGGAGAAATCATTTCGTCAACACGAAGGAATCCTATCATCATAGGAATAAAACTTGTCCTCATCAGGACTCCACATTCCGTCAACACGGAGAAATCATTTCGTCAACACGGAGAAATCGTATCATCATAGGAATAAAAATTGTCCTCATCAGGACTCTACATTCCGTCAACACGGAGAAATCATTTCGCCAACACGAAGAAATCCTATCATCATAGGAATAAAACTTGTCCTCATCAGGACTCTACATACCGTCAACACGGAGAAATCATTTCGTCAACACGAAGAAATCCTATCATTATAGAAGTAAAACTTGTCCTCATCAGGACTCCACATTCCGTCAACACGGAGAAATCATTTCGTCAACACGAAGAAATCCTATCATCATAGCAGTAAAACTTGTCCTCATCAGGACTCCCCATTCCGTCAACACGGAGAAATCATTTCGTCAACACGAAGAAATCCTATCATCATAGGAATAAAACTTGTCCTCATCAGGACTCCACATTCCATATACACGGAGATATCATTTCTTCAACACGAAGAAATCCTATCATCATAGGAATAAAACTTGTCCTCATCAGGACTCCACATTCCGTCAACACGGAGAAATCATTTCGTTAACACGAAGAAATCCTATCATCATAGGAATAAAACTTGTCCTCATCAGGACTCCACATTTTGTCAACACGGAGAAATAATTTCATCAACACGAAAAAATCCTATCATCATAGGAATAAAACTTGTCCTCATCAGGACTCCACATTCCGTCGACACGGAAAAATCATTTTGTCAACACGAAGAAATCCTATCATCATAGGAATAAAACTTGTCCTCATCAGGACTCCACATTCCGTCAACACGGAGAAATAATTTTGTCAACACGAAAAAATCCTATCATCATAGGAATAAAACTTGTCCTCATCAGGACTCCATATTCCGTCGACACGGAGATATCATTTCGTCAACACGAAGAAATCCTATCATCATAGGAAAAAAACTTGTCCTCATCAGGACTCCACATTCCGTCAACACGGAGAAATCATTTCGTCAACACGAAGAAATCCTATCATCATAGGAGTAAAACTTGTCCTCATCAGGACTCCCCATTCCGTCAACACGGAGAAATCATTTCGTCAACACGAAGAAATCCTATCATCATAGGAATAAAACTTGTCCTCATCAGGACTCCACATTCCATCAACACGGAGAAATCATTTCTTCAACACGAAGAAATCCTATCATCATAGGAATAAAACTTGTCCTCATCAGGACTCCACATTCCGTCAACACGGAGATATCATTTTGTTAACACGAAGAAATCCTATCATCATAGGAATAAAACTTGTCCTCATCAGGACTCCACATTTTGTCAACACGGAGAAATAATTTCATCAACACGAAAAAATCCTATCATCATAGGAATAAAACTTGTCCTCATCAGGACTCCACATTCCGTCGACACGGAAAAATCATTTTGTCAACACGAAAAAATCCTATCATCATAGGAATAAAACTTGTCCTCATCAAGACTCCACATTCCGTCAACACGGAGAAATCATTTCGTTAACACGAAGAAATCCTATCATCATAGGAATAAAACTTGTCCTCATCAGGACTCCACATTCCGTCAACACGGAAGTCCTATCATCATAGGAGTAAAACTTGTCCTCAGCAGGGCTCCGCATTCCGTCAACACGGAGAAATCATTTCGTCAACACGAAGAAATCCTATCATCATAGGAATAAAACTTGTCCTCAACAGGACTCCACATTCCGTCAACACGAAGAAATCCTATCATCATAGGAATAAAAATTGTCCCCACCAGGACTCTACATTCCGTCAACACGGAGAAATCATTTCGTCAACACGAAGAAATCCTATCATCATAGGAATAAAACTTGTCCTCATCAAGACTCTACATTTCGTCAACAAGGAGAAATCATTTCGTCAACACGAAGAAATCCTATCATTATAGAAGTAAAACTTGTCCTCATCAGAACTCCACATTCCGTCAACACGGAGAAATCATTTCGTCAACACGAAGAAATCCTATCATCATAGGAGTAAAACTTGTCCTCATCAGGACTCCCCATTCCGTCAACACGGAGAAATCATTTCGTCAACACGAAGAAATCCTATCATCATAGGAATAAAACTTGTCCTCATCAGGACTCCACATTCCGTCGACACGGAGAAATCATTTGTCAACACGAAGAAATCCTATCATCATAGGAATAAAACTTGTCCTCATCAGGACTCCACATTCCGTCAACATGGAGAAATCATTTCGTTAACACGAAGAAATCCTTTCATCATAGGAATAAAACTTGTCCTCATCAGGACTCCACATTCCGTCAACACGGAAATCCTATCATCATAGGAGTAAAACTTGTCCTCATAAGGGCTCCACATTCCGTCAACACGGAGAAATAATTTCGTCAACACGGAGAAATCATATCATCATAGGAATAAAACTTGTCCTCATCAGGACTCCACATTCCGTCAACACGGAGAAATCATTTCGTCAACACGAAGAAATCCTATCATCATAGGAATAAAAATTGTCCTCATCAGGACTCTACATTCCGTCAACACGGAGAAATCATTTCGTCAACACGAAGAAATCCTATCATCATAGGAATAAAACTTGTCCTCATCAGGACTCCACATTCCGTCAACACGGAGAAATCATTTCGTTAACACGAAGAAATCCTATCATCATAGGAATAAAACTTGTCCTCATCAGGACTCCACATTCCGTCAACACGGAAAACCTATCATAAAAGGAGTAAAACTTGTCCTCATCAGGACTCCACATTCCGTCAACACGGAGAAATAATTTTGTCAACACGAAGAAATCCTATCATCATAGGAATAAAACTTGTCCTCATCAGGACTCCACATTCCGTCAACACAGAGAAATAATTTCGTCAACACGAAAAAATCCTATCATAATAGGAATAAAAGTTGTCCTCATCAGGACTCCCCATTCCGTCGACACGGAGAAATCATTTGTCAACACGAAGAAATCCTATCATCATAGGAATAAAACTTGTCCTCATCAGGACTCCACATTCCGTCAACATGGAGAAATCATTTCGTTAACACGAAGAAATCCTATCATCATAGGAATAAAACTTGTCCATATCAGGACTCCACATTCCGTCAACACGGAAATCCTATCATCATAGGAGTAAAACTTGTCCTCATCAGGGCTCCACATTCCGTCAACACGGAGAAATCATTTCGTCAACACGAAGAAATCCTATCATCATAGGAATAAAACTTGTCCTCATCAGGACTCCACATTCCGTCAACACGGAGAAATCATTTCGTCAACACGAAGAAATCCTATGATCATAGGAATAAAACTTGTCCTCATCAGGACTCTACATTCCGTCAACACGGAGAAATCATTTCGTCAACACGAAGAAATCCTATCATTATAGGAGTAAAACTTTTCCTCATCAGGACTCCACATTCCCTCAACACGGAGAAATCATTTCGTCAACACGAAGAAATCCTATCATTATAGGAGTAAAACTTTTCCTCATCAGGACTCCACATTCCCTCAACACGGAGAAATCATTTCGTTAACACGAAGAAATCCTATCATCATAGGAATTAAAATTGTCCTCATTAGGATTCTACATTCCGTCAATACGGAGAAATCATTTTGTCAACACGAAGAAATCCTATCATCATAGGAGTAAAACTTGTCCTCATCAGGACTCCACATTCTGTCAACACGGAGAAATCATTTCGTCAACACGAAGAAATCCTATCATCATAGGAATAAAACTTGTCCTCATCAGGACTCCACATTTCGTCAACACGGAGAAATCATTTCTTCACCACGACGAAATCCTATCATCATAGGAATAAAACTTGTCCTCATCAGGACTCCACATTCCGTCAACACGGAGAAATCATTTCGTTAACACGAAGAAATCCTATCATCATTGGAATAAAACTTTTCCTCATCAGGACTCCACATTCCGTCAACACGGAAATCCTATCATCATAGGAGTAAAACTTGTCCTCATCAGGACTCCATATTCCGTCAACACGGAGAAATCATTTCGTCAACACGAAGAAATCCTATCATCATAGGAATAAAACTTGTCCTCATCAGGACTCCACATTCCGTCAACACGGAGAAATAATTTCGTCAACACGAAAAAATCCTATCATAATAGGAATAAAACTTGTCCTCATCAGGACTCCACATTCCGTCGACACGGAGAAATCATTTGTCAACACGAAGAAATCCTATCATCATAGGAATAAAACTTGTCCTCATCAGGACTCCACATTCCGTCAACATGGAGAAATCATTTCGTTAACACGAAGAAATCCTATCATCATAGGAATAAAACTTGTCCATATCAGGACTCCACATTCCGTCAACACGGAAATCCTATCATCATAGGAGTAAAACTTGTCCTCATCAGGGCTCCACATTCCGTCAACACGGAGAAATCATTTCGTCAACACGAAGAAATCCTATCATCATAGGAATAAAACTTGTCCTCATCAGGACTCCACATTCCGTCAACACGGAGAAATCATTTCGTCAACACGAAGAAATCCTATGATCATAGGAATAAAACTTGTCCTCATCAGGACTCTACATTCCGTCAACACGGAGAAATCATTTCGTCAACACGAAGAAATCCTATCATTATAGAAGTAAAACTTGTCCTCATCAGGACTCCACATTCCGTCAACATGGAGAAATCATTTCGTCAACACGAAGAAATCCTATCATCATAGGAGTAAAACTTGTCCTCATAAGGACTCCCCATTCCGTCAACACGGAGAAATCATTTCGTCAACACGAAGAAATCCTATCATCATAGGAATAAACCTTGTCCTCATCAGGACTCGACATTCCGTCAACACGGAGAAATCATTTCTTCAACACGAAGAAATCCTATCATCATAGGAATAAAACTTGTCCTCATCAGGACTCCACATTCCGTCAACACGGAGAAATCATTTCGTCAACACGAAGAAATTCTATCATCATAGGAATAAAACTTGTCCTCATCAGGACTCCACATTCCGTCAACACGGAGAAAACATTTCGTTAACACGAAGAAATCCTATCATCATAGGAATAAAACTTGTCCTCATCAGGACTCCACATTCCGTCAACACGGAAATCCTATCATCATAGGAGTAAAACTTGTCCTCATCAGGACTCCACATTCCGTCAACACGGAGAAATCATTTCGTCAACACGAAGAAATCCTATCATCATAGGAATAAAACTTGTCCTCATCAGGACTCCACATTCCGTCAACACGGAAATCCTATCATCATAGGAGTAAAACTTGTCCTCATCAGGGCTCCACATTCCGTCAACACGGAGAAATCATTTCGTCAACACGAAGAAATCCTATCATCATAGGAATAAAACTTGTCCTCATCAGGACTCCACATTCCGTCAACACGGAGAAATCATTTCGTCAACACGAAGAAATCGTATCATCATAGGAATAAAAATTGTCCTCATTAGGACTCTACATTCCGTCAACACGGAGAAATCATTTCGTCAACACAAAGAAATCCTATCATCATAGGAATAAAACTTGTCCTCATCAGGACTCCACATTCCGTCGACACGGAGAAATCATTTGTCAACACGAAGAAATCCTATCATCATAGGAATAAAACTTGTCCTCATCAGGACTCCACATTCCGTCAACATGGAGAAATCATTTCGTTAACACGAAGAAATCCTATCATCATAGGAATAAAACTTGTCCTCATCAGGACTCCACATTCCGTCAACACGGAAATCCTATCATCATAGGAGTAAAACTTGTCCTCATCAGGGCTCCACATTCCGTCAACACGGAGAAATCATTTCGTCAACACGAAGAAATCCTATCATCATAGGAATAAAACTTGTCCTCATCAGGACTCCACATTCCGTCAACACGGAGAAATCATTTCGTCAACACGAAGAAATCGTATCATCATAGGAATAAAAATTGTCCTCATCAGGACTCTACATTCCGTCAACACGGAGAAATCATTTCGTCAACACGAAGAAATCCTATCATTATAGAAGTAAAACTTCTCCTCATCAGGACTCCACATTCCGTCAACATGGAGAAATCATTTCGTCAACACGAAGAAATCCTATCATCATAGGAGTAAAACTTGTCCTCATAAGGACTCCCCATTCCGTCAACACGGAGAAATCATTTCGTCAACACGAAGAAATCCTATCATCATAGGAATAAAACTTGTCCTCATCAGGACTCGACATTCCGTCAACACGGAGAAATCATTTCTTCAACACGAAGAAATCCTATCATCATAGGAATAAAACTTGTCCTCATCAGGACTCCACATTCCGTCAACACGGAGAAATCATTTCGTCAACACGAAGAAATTCTATCATCATAGGAATAAAACTTGTCCTCATCAGGACTCCACATTCCGTCAACACGGAGAAAACATTTCGTTAACACGAAGAAATCCTATCATCATAGGAATAAAACTTGTCCTCATCAGGACTCCACATTCCGTCAACACGGAAATCCTATCATCATAGGAGTAAAACTTGTCCTCATCAGGACTCCACATTCCGTCAACACGGAGAAATCATTTCGTCAACACGAAGAAATCCTATCATCATAGGAATAAAACTTGTCCTCATCTGGACTCCACATTCCGTCAACACGGAAATCCTATCATCATAGGAGTAAAACTTGTCCTCATCAGGGCTCCACATTCCGTCAACACGGAGAAATCATTTCGTCAACACGAAGAAATCCTATCATCATAGGAATAAAACTTGTCCTCATCAGGACTCCACATTCCGTCGACACGGAGAAATCATTTGTCAACACGAAGAAATCCTATCATCATAGGAATAAAACTTGTCCTCATCAGGACTCCACATTCCGTCAACATGGAGAAATCATTTCGTTAACACGAAGAAATCCTATCATCATAGGAATAAAACTTGTCCTCATCAGGACTCCACATTCCGTCAACACGGAAATCCTATCATCATAGGAGTAAAACTTGTCCTCATCAGGGCTCCACATTCCGTCAACACGGAGAAATCATTTCGTCAACACGAAGAAATCCTATCATCATAGGAATAAAACTTGTCCTCATCAGGACTCCACATTCCGTCAACACGGAGAAATCATTTCGTCAACACGAAGAAATCGTATCATCATAGGAATAAAAATTGTCCTCATCAGGACTCTACATTCCGTCAACACGGAGAAATCATTTCGTCAACATGAAGAAATCCTATCATCATAGGAATAAAACTTGTCCTCATCAGGACTCTACATTCCGTCAACACGGAGAAATCATTTCGTCAACACGAAGAAATCCTATCATTATAGAAGTAAAACTTGTCCTCATCAGGACTCCACATTCCGTCAACATGGAGAAATCATTTCGTCAACATGAAGAAATCCTATCATCATAGGAGTAAAACTTGTCCTCATAAGGACTCCCCATTCCGTCAACACGGAGAAATCATTTCGTCAACACGAAGAAATCCTATCATCATAGGAATAAAACTTGTCCTCATCAGGACTCCACAATCTGTCAACACGGAGAAATCATTTCTTCAACACGAAGAAATCCTATCATCATAGGAATAAAACTTGTCCTCATCAGGACTCCACATTCCGTCAACACGGAGAAATCATTTCGTCAACACGAAGAAATCCTATCATTATAGGAGTAAAACTTTTCCTCATCAGGACTCCACATTCCCTCAACACGGAGAAATCATTTCGTTAACACGAAGAAATCCTATCATCATAGGAATTAAAATTGTCCTCATTAGGACTCTACATTCCGTCAATACGGAGAAATCATTTTGTCAACACGAAGAAATCCTATTGTAACACCCATTTTAATTATTTAGTCATTTTATTATTATTTTAAATATTATATGTTGATGTGCCCTTTGGTAGGGTGTATTTGATGATGTTTGGTGGGTGTCCCTGAGATGGGAGATCATTGGTGGTAATTTGGTGAGTTTATAATAATATAAGAAATAATAGTAATATTGGTGGTGGTATTAATATTATTATTATTATTATTATTATTATTATTATATTTATGATTATTATTAATATTTGTAGTAATATTATTAATATGGAGAATATAATATTATTATTAATATAGTTATTATATTATTATGATTTTTGGTGTGAATATGATAATATAATGAATAATAATAATATTGGTGGGGTTATTATTATTATATATTATTATATTTATTAGTATTATTAATATTATTATTATTTTGGTGAGATAATAATATTATTACTATTATTATTATTATTATTATTATTATTTTGGTGAGATAATAATAATAATATTATTATTATTATTATTAATAGTATTATTATGATTAGTATTATTAATATTAGTAATATTATATTAGTATTATTAATATTAAGATTATTATTATTCATATTATTTTATTATTAGTATTAATATAATTGTTATTATTATCATTAGTATTATTATTATTATAATTATAATTATTGTTGGGTGTATTACTATTATTATTATTATGTTGAATATTACTATAATATTATAATAGTATTATATTATATTATTATTATTATTATAATGATTATTATAATTATTATATTAGAATTATTATTGGGAATATTAGTGGTTGAAATAAGTAAAATAAGAGGTGGAAGGGTTATTGGGAAGTTAGAATGGAAATATGAAAAGTCATGATAGAAACCGTGAGGAAGGAAATATGAAGGGGTAGCAAGGAGATATTAGAAAAGTTGGAATAGAGAGAAAAGGGATTACCATAGATCGTGGGAAATTGGTGTGATAATAATAATAATAATAATAATAATATTATTATTATTATTATTATTATTATTATTATTATTATTATGTTATTTTTATTAGTTATTATTATTATTATTATATTATTTTTATTAGTTATTATTATTATTGGGATAGGAAATAAAAAGGAAAATAGAATATGAAGGGATGGGGGAAGTATTAGAGAAAATAACACGATAGAAAGATGGAAGAGAGAAAGCGCGATAGAAAGAGAGAAGAGGAATGAACGAGAGAAGTGAGAAGAACGAAGGAAAAAGGGAACGAAGAACGGAAAGAAAATAGGAGGCCAAGAGACCAAATCCAGGAAGAATTTCATCGATCAACCGATTAACAAGGTAAGGGGGGAGAAACTTGATTGGGAATGGTATATACATGTATAGGGTAGTGGGGATTCCTTAACCCCGTAGGAATGTATCGTTGATGAAGTTTTATATTGACATGCTATTGATTGTTGAGTTATGTTGATGTTGATGGATTGAAATATGTTGAGTGTTGGTGAATTGTTGTTTTTGGTTAATTTGGCGTATAGGTTGGGTTTACGGTTTTAGGGAAGTTCTGTGTGACCTTTTTGATGTGTCGATAGATTGTTTAAGTGATGACTTTGGAATAATATGTATATGATGATGTACGGATGTTTGATGTTGCCATTGTTGATTGACTGTTGGTGTTGGTTTGGTTTGAGTAAGGTTCAGAGTAACTCTAAAGTGTCGGTAGTGTGCCGTAATGTTGATCTGGAGTAGAATTATAGGAAGATTGATAAGCCTAATATGCATTGGTCGTAATACGGATAGTATAGGAAGTGGATGTTATAGAATAGGCTTGAATCAGAGAAGAGTGAGAATTCTGAACTGTGAGAACTTGAGAAGTCGCAGGCAACTCGCTAGCACTTCGCTTAGCGAGAAGGCAGCGAGCGTTCGCTAGGTGCTCGCCTAGCGAGTGAGGTAGCGAGTGAGTCTAGTAGGTTCTGTTTGCCTTCGCGAGGAGGTTCGCTAAGCGAACAGGTAGCGAGCATTCGCTGGGAGCTCGCCTAGCGAGGGTGTAGCGAGCGTAGCAGAATGGGGTTTTTCTATGCTGTTATACTGTGTGCGCTAAGAGTGTAGTGCCCTTGGACTTTGTTGATTATAGGGGAGATGATTGAGTGTTATAGAGTGAGTACTCGGTGATAGTATGTGATTTCCGTTACTAATTATTTAAATGGATAATTAGTTGGTGTATGAATCATGCGGAGCATGGTGTAGTGATCAGTAGGATCGTGTATTCCCGAGTGGTGGGACGTGTTTATATCTTGGTGATAAAGTATGAACTTGTTTACTTGGTGATGGTACTCGTTTTCCTTGATATTGTTGGTGAACAATTGGTTAACGTATATGTATGTAGTGATCAGTAGGATCGTGTGTTCCCGGGTGTTGGGATGTGGTTATATATGGTGTTATAGTATGAATTTATTTACTATCTGATTGATTTATATGGTGTTGGTGTAATATATCTACACATATATGCATTGATGTATGATGATATGATCAGGAGGATCGTGTGCACTTAGTGTGCCTAAATATGATAGTTATGCATTGGTGTGTGCATATCATGGTGTTTTGGTGGGATGAATCATGTCTCAGAAGGAGCGTAAGTGATTCATCCGTACTCCTTGGTGGAGAATGGTGGGGGATAGATCATGTCTCAGGAGGAGCGTAAGTGATCTATCCAGGTTCGATTGAATGAACCAATGAGTCGGTACCGCATGCATGGTGTTGAGTTGCATATTTGCATTATAATATGTTATATTGTAATTTGAACAGTAGGTTCGTTATATGGAGTTGTTGGGGTGAATATTGGTGTGTTGGTGTGTTTTACTACCTTGTTTACATGTATTACATTACCAATATATTTTTGATCATGTTTTCTCACCCCTTGGTGGTTGTTGTGTCTGTGCTTCTCCGGAAGTACAGATAATCCAGGTACTTAGATAGCTTGGATGGTGGTGTGCCAGTCGAGTCTAGGATGCTCTGATACGTAACACGGGATATGGGTGTTTTAATTGTTTTATGTCAAATTTGTTGTAATCCTGTGACGTATCACTTTTTTTTTGTGAATTATAATAATAAAGATTTTACGAAATTTGGCGGATGGCCGAGAATGTTGGAATAATGTTTTCCGCTGTATTATTTTTGAGAATAATTAATAAAGTATTTTTATAAAAATTTGGTGATGTGATATCCCACTATGTTGGGGAAAACTCTGATGTTTATTTATAATGTTTATATTTTATTTAATTTGGGAAGTGGGGTGTTACAATTGGTATCAGAGCAGGTCGGTCCGTCCGGCCAATGTTGTCTAGTGTTATTGTTTCCTGGTATGCGACATGTGTGTAAAAACACTGTCGGTACATGTTGTTGGTTAACTTCATTGGTAGAAGTGGAATGATTCTAGTGGGGGAGAAGTTGTATTTCTCCGAAAAGCTACAGTGTGGTGGCTTAGTGTGTTGAGGAGTGATATTATAGTTTGGTAAAGATGGTTTGTACCCCATCATGATTTCGGCTGTCTATTAACAAATTGAGGAACTGATCACCCTTAATCTCTTGTTAATAGTGGACGGGATTGTGTTGGATGGGATAGACGTATCTTGCAAGCTTGGGTGGCGTGAGCAGTGTATAGTCTTGAGTTAAGCTAAGTGCTTAAGGGATTATTTTGAGGAATTTGGCGTAAGACGGTGTTGAAGTGTCTATTTTGACTGAAACTTGGAATGAGAAGGAAAGTGAGAAAAATTGGGATTTGTCAATTAATTGCGATTGCCGGAGGTTTCCGGATGAGGTAGGTGATTTACTATCGGAGTGTGAAGTAAAGCTCACACGTTGACTTTGTTGTTGGAACGAGTCCGATATTAGTGACTCCATATGGTGTGTTTTCGTTGGGATTGGAGAAGTTGAAGAGTCAACTTGAAGACCTTCTAGGAGAGAGGTTCTTTTGTTTGAGTGTGCTACCGTAATATGCATCAATTTTGTTGGTTAGACAGATAGAAGGTTTTGTGAAGCTTTGGGTGAACTATAGATAAGTGAACAGGGTGACTATCAAGGATAGGTGTTCGCTTCCAAGAGTTAATGATTTGATGGAACAATTGATCGAGGGATGTGAGTCCCTTGGTCATGTGATCTCGAGTAGAGTTCTTGTGGTGGATGGGACGAAGGTCAAAAGTTCTATCGTATTAGGAGGCTCAAAGATCTGCTGTTGAGATTGGAAGTAATTGAGTTTTAAATTATTCATAGATTTAAAATGTGTTGGATGGCTTCCTAAGTATAAAATTGTTGTTGTACGTTAAATTCCGAGATCGCAGCTTTTTACGGAATCGAAATCGGACACTCGGAAGTCGGGTAACGGTCGAAAAGAGGATTTTGGGACTGTCATGTTCGCCTGGCGAGCATACTGGCGAACGTCCATATTCGCTGCGGTGTTCGCCTGGCGAAGGGGTCCTGGGCAGAAAATGTTATTCTGGTGTTTTTGCCGTAACGGGAGAACCGTAACTCGGAATGACGCGCGGTTCGAAGCGTTGGAAAGCTATTCAAATTATCTATGAGATGGTGAGGTATTGACATAGATTTAAGCTATTTATTGATGAAGTGTGTTTGAATTTTGTGGTAAGGACGGGCGGTACGGTATGTGTTCCCGCTATAACTCACAACTTGTTTGTCCACTTGGAATGGGATCTTCTTTAATTATTTATATAAGGCAATGGTTGTGTTAATAAATGATATTTTAAGGTATTCGAAGCGTATAGAGGATTATGTTGAGCATAAGGAACTAGAGTTATCAGTGTTGGAAAAAGAGCGGTGATATACTTCCGTAAGGAAAGTTCTGCCGAATCCGATAGAACTAATTGTGGTGTTTGTGATGCTTGTTGATATAATTAGGGGATTTGCTAAAGAAAACTTCAGCGAGTTTCAATTATGCAAAAGGCAACTTGAAGTGTATAAGAGAAATCATCCGACCAGTGATTTAGAGTTGGTTACTATTGTGATTGTACTGGAGTCGGAGTCTTCAAAAGTTCAGACTGAGATCGGATATGTTTGGTGATCTTAAGAGTTTAAGGTGTTTGTTTAATTTGAATAAGACAAATATGAGGCATAGGAAATAATTGGGACTTCGAAAAGAGTACGACTTCGAGTTGAATTACCATTCGGGTAAAGCGGACATGGTAGATGATGCAGTGAGTTAGAAATATTTGCATATACCGAAGATGATGGTGAAAAGAGTTAGAACTGATTGAGAAATTTCATAATATGCGTTTTGTGAGTAAGGATACTTCTTATGGAGTTAAGCTTTTATTATTAAGATCTGACTAGTGATATCCTTGAGAAGAATCGAGAAAGTCAGAAATCTGGGTTGAATAGTGAATTAGTTGAAATTGATAAATTAGAGTCGAAGAGTGGATTGTCGGGTTTGTGGAAATAATACCACGAGGTGTTATGATAGAGTATGTATATCAGATGTTGTTGAAGGGAGTAGGAGTACTCGTGAAGAAATACATTGAGGTAGATGGAGTATCCATCTCGGTGCTATGAAGAAGTAACCGAACTTGAGTAGATTGTTTTTGAGACCATGGATAAGGAGAGGTGGAATATGCTAGTTAGAATTGTCGGAATTCAAAGAGTGAACATCAGAGACTGTTGAGTCTGATGTAGTCGTTAAATATTCTAGAGTGGAAATCAGGTAGTATTTTCACGAAATTGGTGTTGAGATTTCCAAAGAATTTGTAAAGACATAATTTTAATTTGAATTGTTAGGAGTGGATTAACTATTCCGTGTTGAGGATATACGAGATGCATATTGAGAAAGTGGTGAAGTTGGATGAGATACTGACGAATATTGTGTCAGATGGAAATTTGAGGTTTATATTGAGATTTTGGAGGGGCTTACAGGAAGCTTCGGGTACTAAGTTGAAGCTGAGTTCGACCTATCATCCGCAAACTGATGGTCAGTCAGAGAGGACTATTGAGTCTGTAGAGAATTGGTGAGAGCTTGGGTGTCGGATCAAGGTGGAGCGTGGGATGATTAATTATCGTTGATTGAGTTACCTATAATAACGGTTACCATCCTAGTGTCGGAATGGCACTATATGTGGCTTGGTGAGATAGGGAGTGTAGGACTCTCCTGTGTTGAAATAAATCGAGTGAGAGTGTTGTACTCAGACTTGAAGATTATGCTTGAGATGGCTGAGAAGATCGAGAGGATCCGAGGCAATATGTATTTTGAGGGTCACGCCGGTGACTGGTGTTGGTCGAGCTTCGAAATCTCAGAAGTTCGCACGTGTTCTGTAGTTGTATTAGAGTGGCGCAGCGGAGGCATGGGAGGAGTAACATGTTAGATTGTTTTTCTGTTGTCGCTGTGAATTGGCATGATATGTTTCATGTGTCTTAGTCGAGAAAGTACATTGAACCAGGTGGATGATGTACAAGTGAAAAATATTCCGATTGTTGAGGCATTGCTAGTTCGTTTTGGCGAGCGAGGAACAACTCCGAAGGGAGGAGATATCTTTGGTGAAAGTAGTATGGGGAGGTGCTGAAGAAGGCAGTGTGACCTGAGAATTGGAATAAAAGATGCGGGGAGCGTATCCGGAATTATTTCCATCAGATAATTTTCGAGGACGAAAATAATTAAAGTGGGGGAGAGTTGTAACACCCATTTTAATTATTTAGTCATTTTATTATTATTTTAAATATTATATGTTGATGTGCCCTTTGGTAGGGTGTATTTGATGATGTTTGATGGGTGTCCCTGAGATGGGAGATCATTGGTGGTAATTTGGTGAGTTTATAATAATATAAGAAATAATAGTAATATTGGTGGTGGTATTAATATTATTATTATTATTATTATTATTATTATTATTATTATATTTATGATTATTATTAATATTTGTAGTAATATTATTAATATGGAGAATATAATATTATTATTAATATAGTTATTATATTATTATGATTTTTGGTGTGAATATGATAATATAATGAATAATAATAATATTGGTGGGGTTATTATTATTATATATTATTATATTTATTAGTATTATTAATATTATTATTATTTTGGTGAGATAATAATATTATTACTATTATTATTATTATTATTATTATTATTATTTTGGTGAGATAATAATAATAATATTATTATTATTATTAATAGTATTATTATGATTAGTATTATTAATATTAGTAATATTATATTAGTATTATTAATATTAAGATTATTATTATTCATATTATTTTATTATTAGTATTAATATAATTGTTATTATTATCATTAGTATTATTATTATTATAATTATAATTATTGTTGGGTGTATTACTATTATTATTATTATGTTGAATATTACTATAATATTATAATAGTATTATATTATATTATTATTATTATTATAATGATTATTATAATTATTATATTAGAATTATTATTGGGAATATTAGTGGTTGAAATAAGTAAAATAAGAGGTGGAAGGGTTATTGGGAAGTTAGAATGGAAATATGAAAAGTCATGATAGAAACCGTGAGGAAGGAAATATGAAGGGGTAGCAAGGAGATATTATAAAAGTTGGAATAGAGAGAAAAGGGATTACCATAGATCGTGGGAAATTGGTGTGATAATAATAATAATAATATTATTATTATTATTATTATTATTATTATTATTATTATTATTATTATGTTATTTTTATTAGTTATTATTATTATTATTATATTATTTTTATTAGTTATTATTATTATTGGGATAGGAAATAAAAAGGAAAATAGAATATGAAGGGATGGGGGAAGTATTAGAGAAAATAACACAATAGAAAGATGGAAGAGAGAAAGAGCGATAGAAAGAGAGAAGAGGAAAGAACAAGAGAAGTGAGAAGAACGAAGGAAAAAGGGAACGAAGAACGGAAAGAAAAGAGGAGGCCAAGAGACCAAATCCAGGAAGAATTTCATCGATCAACCGATTAACAAGGTAAGGGGGGAGAAACTTGATTGGGAATGGTATATACATGTATAGGGTAGTGGGGATTCCTTAACCCCGTAGGAATGTATCGTTGATGAAGTTTTATATTGACATGCTATTGATTGTTGAGTTATGTTGATGTTGATGGATTGAAATATGTTGAGTGTTGGTGAATTGTTGTTTTTGGTTAATTTGGCGTATAGGTTGGGTTTACGGTTTTAGGGAAGTTCTGTGTGACCTTTTTGATGTGTCGATAGATTGTTTAAGTGATGACTTTGGAATAATATGTATATGATGATGTACGGATGTTTGATGTTGCCATTGTTGATTGACTGTTGGTGTTGGTTTGGTTTGAGTAAGGTTCAGAGTAACTCTAAAGTGTCGGTAGTGTGCCGTAATGTTGATCTGGAGTAGAATTATAGGAAGATTGATAAGCCTAATATGCATTGGTCGTAATACGGATAGTATAGGAAGTGGATGTTATAGAATAGGCTTGAATCAGAGAAGAGTGAGAATTCTGAACTGTGAGAACTTGAGAAGTCGCAGGCAACTCGCTAGCACTTCGCTTAGCGAGAAGGCAGCGAGCGTTCGCTAGGTGCTCGCCTAGCGAGTGAGGTAGCGAGTGAGTCTAGTAGGTTCTGTTTGCCTTCGCGAGGAGGTTCGCTAAGCGAACAGGTAGCGAGCATTCGCTGGGAGCTCGCCTAGCGAGGGTGTAGCGAGCGTAGCAGAATGGGGTTTTTCTATGCTGTTATACTGTGTGCGCTAAGAGTGTAGTGCCCTTGGACTTTGTTGATTATAGGGGAGATGATTGAGTGTTATAGAGTGAGTACTCGGTGATAGTATGTGATTTCCGTTACTAATTATTTAAATGGATAATTAGTTGGTGTATGAATCATGCGGAGCATGGTGTAGTGATCAGTAGGATCGTGTATTCCCGAGTGGTGGGACATGTTTATATCTTGGTGATAAAGTATGAACTTGTTTACTTGGTGATGGTACTCGTTTTCCTTGATATTGTTGGTGAACAATTGGTTAACGTATATGTATGTAGTGATCAGTAGGATCGTGTGTTCCCGGGTGTTGGGATGTGGTTATATATGGTGTTATAGTATGAATTTATTTACTATCTGATTGATTTATATGGTGTTGGTGTAATATATCTACACATATATGCATTGATGTATGATGATATGATCAGGAGGATCGTGTGCACTTAGTGTGCCTAAATATGATAGTTATGCATTGGTGTGTGCATATCATGGTGTTTTGGTGGGATGAATCATGTCTCAGAAGGAGCGTAAGTGATTCATCCGTACTCCTTGGTGGAGAATGGTGGGGGATAGATCATGTCTCAGGAGGAGCGTAAGTGATCTATCCAGGTTCGATTGAATGAACCAATGAGTCGGTACCGCATGCATGGTGTTGAGTTGCATATTTGCATTATAATATGTTATATTGTAATTTGAACAGTAGGTTCGTTATATGGAGTTGTTGGGGTGAATATTGGTGTGTTGGTGTGTTTTACTACCTTGTTTACATGTATTACATTACCAATATATTTTTGATCATGTTTTCTCACCCCTTGGTGGTTGTTGTGTCTGTGCTTCTCCGGAAGTACAGATAATCCAGGTACTTAGATAGCTTGGATGGTGGTGTGCCAGTCGAGTCTAGGATGCTCTGATACGTAACACGGGATATGGGTGTTTTAATTGTTTTATGTCAAATTTGTTGTAATCCTGTGACGTATCACTTTTTTTTTGTGAATTATAATAATAAAGATTTTACGAAATTTGGCGGATGGCCGAGAATGTTGGAATAATGTTTTCCGCTGTATTATTTTTGAGAATAATTAATAAAGTATTTTTATAAAAATTTGGTGATGTGATATCCCACTATGTTGGGGAAAACTCTGATGTTTATTTATAATGTTTATATTTTATTTAATTTGGGAAGTGGGGTGTTACACCTATCATCATAGGAGTAAAACTTGTCCTCATCAGGACTCCACATTCTGTCAACACGGAGAAATCATTTCGTCAACACGAAGAAATCCTATCATCATAGGAATAAAACTTGTCCTCATCAGGACTCCACATTTCGTCAACACGGAGAAATCATTTCTTCACCACGACGAAATCCTATCATCATAGGAATAAAACTTGTCCTCATCAGGACTCCACATTCCGTCAACACGGAGAAATCATTTCGTTAACACGAAGAAATCCTATCATCATTGGAATAAAACTTGTCCTCATCAGGACTCCACATTCCGTCAACACGGAAATCCTATCATCATAGGAGTAAAACTTGTCCTCATCAGGACTCCACATTCCGTCAACACGGAGAAATCATTTCGTCAACACGAAGAAATCCTATCATCATAGGAATAAAACTTGTCCTCATCAGGACTCCACATTCCGTCAACACGGAGAAATAATTTCGTCAACACGAAAAAATCCTATCATAATAGGAATAAAACTAGTCCTCATCAGGACTCCACATTCCGTCAACACGGAGAAATCATTTCGTCAACAGGAAGAAATCCTATCATTATAGAAGTAAAACTTGTCCTCATCAGGACTCCACATTCCGTCAACACGGAGAAATCATTTCGTCAACACGAAGAAATTCTATCATCATAGGAATAAAACTTCTCCTCATCAGGACTCCACATTCCGTCAACACGGAGAAAACATTTCGTTAACACGAAGAAATCCTATCATCATAGGAATAAAACTTGTCCTCATCAGGACTCCACATTCCGTCAACACGGAAATCCTATCATCATAGGAGTAAAAATTGTCCTCATCAGGACTCCACATTCCGTCAATACGGAGAAATCATTTCGTCAACACGAAGAAATCCTATCATCATAGGAATAAAACTTGTCCTCATCAGGACTCCACATTCCGTCAACACGGAAATCCTATCATCATAGGAGTAAAACTTGTCCTCATCAGGGCTCCACATTCCGTCAACACGGAGAAATCATTTCGTCAACACGAAGAAATCCTATCATCATAGGAATAAAACTTGTCCTCATCAGGACTCCACATTCCGTCAACACGGAGAAATCATTTCGTCAACACGAAGAAATCGTATCATCATAGGAATAAAAATTGTCCTCATTAGGACTCTACATTCCGTCAACACGGAGAAATCATTTCGTCAACACGAAGAAATCCTATCATCATAGGAATAAAACTTGTCCTCATCAGGACTCCACATTCCGTCGACACGGAGAAATCATTTGTCAACACGAAGAAATCCTATCATCATAGGAATAAAACTTGTCCTCATCAGGACTCCACATTCCGTCAACATGGAGAAATCATTTCGTTAACACGAAGAAATCCTATCATCATAGGAATAAAACTTGTCCTCATCAGGACTCCACATTCCGTCAACACGGAAATCCTATCATCATAGGAGTAAAACTTGTCCTCATCAGGGCTCCACATTCCGTCAACACGGAGAAATCATTTCGTCAACACGAAGAAATCCTATCATCATAGGAATAAAACTTGTCCTCATCAGGACTCCACATTCCGTCAACACGGAGAAATCATTTCGTCAACACGAAGAAATCGTATCATCATAGGAATAAAAATTGTCCTCATCAGGACTCTACATTCCGTCAACACGGAGAAATCATTTCGTCAACACGAAGAAATCCTATCATCATAGGAATAAAACTTGTCCTCATCAGGACTCTACATTCCGTCAACACGGAGAAATCATTTCGTCAACACGAAGAAATCCTATCATTATAGAAGTAAAACTTGTCCTCATCAGGACTCCACATTCCGTCAACATGGAGAAATCATTTCGTCAACACGAAGAAATCCTATCATCATAGGAGTAAAACTTGTCCTCATAAGGACTCCCCATTCCGTCAACACGGAGAAATCATTTCGTCAACACGAAGAAATCCTATCATCATAGGAATAAAACTTGTCCTCATCAGGACTCCACATTCTGTCAACACGGAGAAATCATTTCTTCAACACGAAAAAATCCTATCATCATAGGAATAAAACTTGTCCTCATCAGGACTCCACATTCCGTCAACACGGAGAAATCATTTCGTCAACACGAAGAAATTCTATCATCATAGGAATAAAACTTGTCATCATCAGGACTCCACATTACGTCAACACGGAGAAATCATTTCGTCAACACGAAGAAATCCTATCATCATAGGAATAAAACTTGTCCTCATCAGGACTCCACATTCCGTCAACACGGAAATCCTATCATCATAGGAGTAAAACTTGTCCTCATCAGGGCTCCACATTCCGTCAACACGGAAAAATCATTTCGTCAACACGAAGAAATCCTATCATCATAGGAATAAAACTTGTCCTCATCAGGACTCCACATTCCGTCAACACGGAGAAATCATTTCGTCAACACGAAGAAATCGTATCATCATAGGAATAAAAATTGTCCTCATCAGGACTCTACATTCCGTCAACACGGAGAAATCATTTCGTCAACACGAAGAAATCCTATCATCATAGGAATAAAACTTGTCCTCATCAGGACTCTACATTCCGTCAACACGGAGAAATCATTTCGTCAACACGAAGAAATCCTATCATTATAGAAGTAAAACTTGTCCTCATCAGGACTCCACATTCCGTCAACACGAAGAAATCCTATCATCATAGGAGTAAAACTTGTCCTCATAAGGACTCCCCATTCCGTCAACACGGAGAAATCATTTCGTCAACACGACGAAATCCTATCATCATAGGAATAAAACTTGTCCTCATCAGGACTCCACATTCTGTCAACACGGAGAAATCATTTCTTCAACACGAAAAAATCCTATCATCATAGGAATAAAACTTGTCCTCATCAGGACTCCACATTCCGTCAACACGGAGAAATCATTTCGTCAACACGAAGAAATTCTATCATCATAGGAATAAAACTTGTCATCATCAGGACTCCACATTACGTCAACACGGAGAAATCATTTCGTCAACACGAAGAAATCCTATCATCATAGGAATAAAACTTGTCCTCATCAGGACTCCACATTCCGTCAACATGGAGAAATCATTTCGTTAACACGAAGAAATCCTATCATCATAGGAATAAAACTTGTCCTCATCAGGACTCCACATTCCGTCAACACGGAAATCCTATCATCATAGGAGTAAAACTTGTCCTCATCAGGACTCCACATTCCGTCAACACGGAGAAATCAATTCGTCAACACGAAGAAATCCTATCATCATAGGAATAAAACTTGTCCTCATCAGGACTCCACATTCCGTCAACACGGAGAAATAATTTCATCAACACGAAAAAATCCTATCATCATAGGAATAAAACTTGTCCTCATCAGGACTCCACATTCCGTCAACACGGAGAAATCATTTCTTCACCACGACGAAATCCTATCATCATAGGAATAAAACTTGTCCTCATCAGGACTCCACATTCCGTCAACACGGAGAAAACATTTCGTTAACACGAAGAAATCCTATCATCATAGGAATAAAACTTGTCCTCATCAGGACTCCACATTCCGTCAACACGGAAATCCTATCATCATAGGAGTAAAACTTGTCCTCATCAGGACTCCACATTCCGTCAACACGGAGAAATCATTTCGTCAACACGAAGAAATCCTATCATCATAGGAATAAAACTTGTCCTCATCAGGACTCCACATTCCGTCAACACGGAGAAATAATTTCGTCAACACGAAAAAATCCTATCATAATAGGAATAAAACTTGTCCTCATCAGGACTCCACATTCCGTCGACACGGAGAAATCATTTGCCAACACGAAGAAATCCTATCATCATAGGAATAAAACTTGTCCTCATCAGGACTCCACATTCCGTCAACATGGAGAAATCATTTCGTTAACACGAAGAAATCCTATCATCATAGGAATAAAACTTGTCCTCATCAGGACTCCACATTCCGTCAACACGGAAATCCTATCATCATAGGAGTAAAACTTGTCCTCATCAGGGCTCCACATTCCGTCAACACGGAGAAATCATTTCGTCAACACGAAGAAATCCTATCATCATAGGAATAAAACTTGTCCTCATCAGGACTCCACATTCCGTCAACACGGAGAAATCATTTCGTCAACACGAAGAAATCGTATCATCATAGGAATAAAAATTGTCCTCATCAGGTCTCTACATTCCGTCAACACGGAGAAATTATTTCGTCAACACGAAGAAATCCTATCATCATAGGAATAAAACTTATCCTCATCAGGACTCTACATTCCGTCAACACGGAGAAATCATTTCGTCAACACGAAGAAATCCTATCATTATAGAAGTAAAACTTGTCCTCATCAGGACTCCACATTCCGTCAACACGGAGAAATCATTTCGTCAACACGAAGAAATCCTATCATCATAGGAGTAAAACTTGTCCTCATAAGGACTCCCCATTCCGTCAACACGGAGAAATCATTTCGTCAACACGAAGAAATCCTATCATCATAGGAATAAAACTTGTCCTCATCAGGACTCCACATTCCGTCAACACGGAGAAATCATTTCTTCAACACGAAGAAATCCTATCATCATAGGAATAAAACTTGTCCTCATCAGGACTCCACATTCCGTCAACACGGAGAAATCATTTCGTCAACACGAAGAAATTCTATCATCATAGGAATAAAACTTGTCATCATCAGGACTCCACATTCCGTCAACACGGAGAAATCATTTCGTCAACACGACGAAATCCTATCATCATAGGAATAAAACTTGTCCTCATCAGGACTCCACATTCCGTCAACACGGAGAAATCATTTCGTTAACACGAAGAAATCCTATCATCATAGGAATAAAACTTGTCCTCATCAGGACTCCACATTCCGTCAACACGGAAATCCTATCATCATAGGAGTAAAACTTGTCCTCATCAGGACTCCACATTCCGTCAACACGGAGAAATCATTTCGTCAACACGAAGAAATCCTATCATCATAGGAATAAAACTTGTCCTCATCAGGACTCCACATTCCGTCAACACGGAGAAATCATTTTGTCAACACGAAGAAATCCTATCATCATAGGAATAAAAATTGTCCTCATCAGGACTCTACATTCCGTCAACACGGAGAAATCATTTCGTCAACACGAAGAAATCCTATCATCATAGGAGTAAAACTTGTCCTCATAAGGACTCCCCATTCCGTCAACACGGAGAAATCATTTCGTCAACACGAAGAAATCCTATCATCATAGGAATAAAACTTGTCCTCATCAGGACTCCACATTCCGTCAACACGGAGAAATCATTTCGTCAACACGACGAAATCCTATCATCATAGGAATAAAACTTGTCCTCATAAGGACTCCCCATTCCGTCAACACGGAGAAATCATTTCGTCAACACGAAGAAATCCTATCATCATAGGAATAAAACTTGTCCTCATCAGGACTCCACATTCCGTCAACACGGAGAAATCATTTCTTCAACACGAAGAAATCCTATCATCATAGGAATAAAACTTGTCCTCATCAGGACTCCACATTCTGTCAACACGGAGAAATAATTTCATCAACACGAAAAAATCCTATCATCATAGGAATAAAACTTGTCCTCATCAGGACTCCACATTCCGTCAACACGGAGAAATCATTTCTTCACCACGACGAAATCCTATCATCATAGGAATAAAACTTGTCCTCATCAGGACTCCACATTCCGTCAACACGGAGAAATCATTTCGTTAACACGAAGAAATCCTATCATCATAGGAATAAAACTTGTCCTCATCAGGACTCCACATTCCGTCAACACGGAAATCCTATCATCATAGGAGTAAAACTTGTCCTCATCAGGACTCCACATTCCGTCAACACGGAGAAATCATTTCGTCAACACGAAGAAATCCTATCATCATAGGAATAAAACTTGTCCTCATCAGGACTCCACATTCCGTCAACACGGAGAAATAATTTCGTCAACACGAAAAAATCCTATCATAATAGGAATAAAACTTGTCCTCATCAGGACTCCACATTCTGTCGACACGGAGAAATCATTTGTCAACACGAAGAAATCCTATCATCATAGGAATAAAACTTGTCCTCATCAGGACTCCACATTCCGTCAACATGGAGAAATCATTTCGTTAACACGAAGAAATCCTATCATCATAGGAATAAAACTTGTCCTCATCAGGACTCCACATTCCGTCAACACGGAAATCCTATCATCATAGGAGTGAAACTTGTCCTCATCAGGGCTCCACATTCCGTCAACACGGAGAAATCATTTAGTCAACACGAAGAAATCCTATCATCATAGGAATAAAACTTGTCCTCATTAGGACTCCACATTCCGTCAAAACGGAGAAATCATTTCGTCAACACGAAGAAATCGTATCATCATAGGAATAATAATTGTCCTCATCAGGACTCTACATTCCGTCAACACGGAGAAATCATTTCGTCAACACGAAGAAATCCTATCATCATAGGAATAAAACTTGTCCTCATCAGGACTCTACATTCCGTCAACACGGAGAAATCATTTCGTCAACACGAAGAAATCCTATCATTATAGAAGTAAAACTTGTCCTCATCAGGACTCCACATTCCGTCAACACGGAGAAATCATTTCGTCAACACGAAGAAATCCTATCATCATAGGAGTAAAACTTGTCCTCATAAGGACTCCCCATTCCGTCAACACGGAGAAATCATTTCGTCAACACGAAGAAATCCTATCATCATAGGAATAAAACTTGTCCTCATCAGGACTCCACATTCCGTCAACACGGAGAAATCATTTCTTCAACACGAAGAAATCCTATCATCATAGGAATAAAACTTGTCCTCATCAGGACTCCACATTCCGTCAACACGGAGAAATCATTTCGTCAACACGAAGAAATTCTATCATCATAGGAATAAAACTTGTCATCATCAGGACTCCACATTCCGTCAACACGGAGAAATCATTTCGTCAACACGACGAAATCCTATCATCATAGGAATAAAACTTGTCCAAATCAGGACTCCACATTCCGTCAACACGGAGAAATCATTTCGTTAACACGAAGAAATCCTATCATCATAGGAATAAAACTTGTCCTCATCAGGACTCCACATTCCGTCAACACGGAAATCCTATCATCATAGGAGTAAAACTTGTCCTCATCAGGACTCCACATTCCGTCAACACGGAGAAATCATTTCGTCAACACGAATAAATCCTATCATCATAGGAATAAAACTTTTCCTCATCAGGACTCCACATTCCATCAACACGGAGAAATCATTTCGTCAACACGAAGAAATCCTATCATCATAGGAATAAAACTTGTCCTCATCAGGACTCCACATTCCGTCAACACGGAAATCCTATCATCATAGGAGTAAAACATGTCCTCATCAGGACTCCCCATTCCGTCAACACGGAGAAATCATTTCGTCAACACGACGAAATCCTATCATCATAGGAATAAAACTTGTCCTCATAAGGACTCCCCATTCCGTCAACACGGAGAAATCATTTCGTCAACACGAAGAAATCCTATCATCATAGGAATAAAACTTGTCCTCATCAGGACTCCACATTCCGTCAACACGGAGAAATCATTTCTTCAACACGAAGAAATCCTATCATCATAGGAATAAAACTTGTCCTCATCAGGACTCCACATTCCGTCAACACGGAGAAATCATTTCGTCAACACGAAGAAATTCTATCATCATAGGAATAAAACTTGTCATCATCAGGACTCCACATTCCGTCAACACGGAGAAATCATTTCGTCAACACGACGAAATCCTATCATCATAGGAATAAAACTTGTCCTCATCAGGACTCCACATTTCGTCAACACGGAGAAATCATTTCGTTAACACGAAAAAATCCTATCATCATAGGAATAAAACTTGTCCTCATCAGGACTCCACATTCCGTCAACACGGAAATCCTATCATCATAAGAGTAAAACTTGTCCTCATCAGGACTCCACATTCCGTCAACACGGAGAAATCATTTCGTCAACACGAAGAAATCCTATCATCATAGGAATAAAACTTGTCCTCATCAGGACTCCACATTCTGTCAACACGGAGAAATAATTTCATCAACACGAAAAAATCCTATCATCATAGGAATAAAACTTGTCCTCATCAGGACTCCACATTCCGTCAACACGGAGAAATCATTTCTTCACCACGACGAAATCCTATCATCATAGGAATAAAACTTGTCCTCATCAGGACTCCACATTCCGTCAACACGGAGAAATCATTTCGTTAACACGAAGAAATCCTATCATCATAGGAATAAAACTTGTCCTCATCAGGACTCCACATTCCGTCAACACGGAAATCCTATCATCATAGGAGTAAAACTTGTCCTCATCAGGACTCCACATTCCGTCAACACGGAGAAATCATTTCGTCAACACGAAGAAATCCTATCATCATAGGAATAAAACTTGTCCTCATCAGGACTCCACATTCCGTCAACACGGAGAAATAATTTCGTCAACACGAAAAAATCCTATCATAATAGGAATAAAACTTGTCCTCATCAGGACTCCACATTCTGTCGACACGGAGAAATCATTTGTCAACACGAAGAAATCCTATCATCATAGGAATAAAACTTGTCCTCATCAGGACTCCACATTCCGTCAACATGGAGAAATCATTTCGTTAACACGAAGAAATCCTATCATCATAGGAATAAAACTTGTCCTCATCAGGACTCCACATTCCGTCAACACGGAAATCCTATCATCATAGGAGTAAAACTTGTCCTCATCAGGGCTCCACATTCCGTTAACACGGAGAAATCATTTAGTCAACACGAAGAAATCCTATCATCATAGGAATAAAACTTGTCCTCATTAGGACTCCACATTCCGTCAAAACGGAGAAATCATTTCGTCAACACGAAGAAATCGTATCATCATAGGAATAAAAATTGTCCTCATCAGGACTCTACATTCCGTCAACATGGAGAAATCATTTCGTCAACACGAAGAAATCCTATCATCATAGGAATAAAACTTGTCCTCATCAGGACTCTACATTCCGTCAACACGGAGAAATCATTTCGTCAACACGAAGAAATCCTATCATTATAGAAGTAAAACTTGTCCTCATCAGGACTCCACATTCCGTCAACATGGAGAAATCATTTCGTCAACACGAAGAAATCCTATCATCATAGGAGTAAAACTTGTCCTCATAAGGACTCCCCATTCCGTCAACACGGAGAAATCATTTCGTCAACACGAAGAAATCCTATCATCATAGGAATAAAACTTGTCCTCATCAGGACTCCACATTCCGTCAACACGGAGAAATCATTTCTTCAACACGAAGAAATCCTATCATCATAGGAATAAAACTTGTCCTCATCAGGACTCCACATTCCGTCAACACGGAGAAATCATTTCGTCAACACGAAGAAATTCTATCATTATAGGAATAAAACTTGTCATCATCAGGACTCCACATTCCGTCAACACGGAGAAATCATTTCGTCAACACGACGAAATCCTATCATCATAGGAATAAAACTTGTCCAAATCAGGACTCCACATTCCGTCAACACGGAGAAATCATTTCGTTAACACGAAGAAATCCTATCATCATAGGAATAAAACTTGTCCTCATCAGGACTCCACATTCCGTCAACACGGAAATCCTATCATCATAGGAGTAAAACTTGTCCTCATCAGGACTCCACATTCCGTCAACACGGAGAAATCATTTCGTCAACACGAATAAATCCTATCATCATAGGAATAAAACTTTTCCTCATCAGGACTCCACATTCCATCAACACGGAGAAATCATTTCGTCAACACGAAGAAATCCTATCATCATAGGAATAAAACTTGTCCTCATCAGGACTCCACATTCCGTCAACACGGAAATCCTATCATCATAGGAGTAAAACATGTCCTCATCAGGACTCCCCATTCCGTCAACACGGAGAAATCATTTCGTCAACACGAAGAAATCCTATCATCATAGGAATAAAACTTGTCCTCATCAGGACTCCACATTCCGTCAACACGGAGAAATCATTTCTTCAACACGAAGAAATCCTATCATCATAGGAATAAAACTTGTCCTCATCAGGACTCCACATTCCGTCAACACGGAGAAATCATTTCTTCAACACGAAGAAATCCTATCATCATAGGAATAAAACTTGTCCTCATCAGGACTCCACATTCCGTCAACACGGAGAAATCAATTCGTCAACACGAAGAAATTCTATCATCATAGGAATAAAACTTGTCATCATCAGGACTCCACATTCCGTCAACACGGAGAAATCATGTCGTCAACACGACGAAATCCTATCATCATAGGAATAAAACTTGTCCTCATCAGGACTCCACATTCCGTCAACACGGAGAAATCATTTCGTTAAAACGAAGAAATCCTATCATCATAGGAATAAAACTTGTCCTCATCAGGACTCCACATTCCGTCAACACGGAAATCCTATCATCATAGGAGTAAAACTTGTCCTCATCAGGACTCCACATTCCGTCAACACGGAGAAATCATTTCGTCAACACGAAGAAATCCTATCATCATAGGAATAAAACTTGTCCTCATCAGGACCCCACATTCCGTCAACACGGAGAAATAATTTCGTCAACACGAAAAAATCCTATCATAATAGGAATAAAACTTGTCCTCATCAGGACTCCACATTCTGTCGACACGGAGAAATCATTTGTCAACACGAAGAAATCCTATCATCATAGGAATAAAACTTGTCCTCATCAGGACTCCACATTCCGTCAACATGGAGAAATCATTTCGTTAACACGAAGAAATCCTATCATCATAGGAATAAAACTTGTCCTCATCAGGACTCCACATTCCGTCAACACGGAAATCCTATCATCATAGGAGTAAAACTTGTCCTCATCAGGGCTCCACATTCCGTCAACACGGAGAAATCATTTAGTCAACACGAAGAAATCCTATCATCATAGGAATAAAACTTGTCCTCATTAGGACTCCACATTCCGTCAAAACGGAGAAATCATTTCGTCAACACGAAGAAATCGTATCATCATAGGAATAAAAATTGTCCTCATCAGGACTCTACATTCCGTCAACACGGAGAAATCATTTCGTCAACACGAAGAAATCCTATCATCATAGGAATAAAACTTGTCCTCATCAGGACTCTACATTCCGTCAACACGGAGAAATCATTTCGTCAACACGAAGAAATCCTATCATTATAGAAGTAAAACTTGTCCTCATCAGGACTCCACATTCCGTCAACACGGAGAAATCATTTCGTCAACACGAAGAAATCCTATCATCATAGGAGTAAAACTTGTCCTCATAAGGACTCCCCATTCCGTCAACACGGAGAAATCATTTCGTCAACACGAAGAAATCCTATCATCATAGGAATAAAACTTGTCCTCATCAGGACTCCACATTCCGTCAACACGGAGAAATCATTTCTTCAACACGAAGAAATCCTATCATCATAGGAATAAAACTTGTCCTCATCAGGACTCCACATTCCGTCAACACGGAGAAATCATTTCGTCAACACGAAGAAATTCTATCATCATAGGAATAAAACTTGTCATCATCAGGACTCCACATTCCGTCAACACGGAGAAATCATTTCGTCAACACGACGAAATCCTATCATCATAGGAATAAAACATGTCCAAATCAGGACTCCACATTCCGTCAACACGGAGAAATCATTTCGTTAACACGAAGAAATCCTATCATCATAGGAATAAAAATTGTCCTCATCAGGACTCCACATTCCGTCAACACGGAAATCCTATCATCATATGAGTAAAACTTGTCCTCATCAGGACTCCACATTCCGTCAACACGGAGAAATCATTTCGTCAACACGAAGAAATCCTATCATCATAGGAATAAAACTTGTCCTCATCAGGACTCCACATTCTGTCAACACGGAGAAATAATTTCATCAACACGAAAAAATCCTATCATCATAGGAATAAAACTTGTCTTCATCAGGACTCCACATTCCGTCGACACGGAGAAATCATTTCGTCAACACGAATAAATCATATCATCATAGGAATAAAACTTTTCCTCATCAGGACTCCACATTCCATCAACACGGAGAAATCATTTCGTCAACACGAAGAAATCCTATCATCATAGGAATAAAACTTGTCCTCATCAGGACTCCACATTCCGTCAACACGGAAATCCTATCATCATAGGAGTAAAACTTGTCCTCATCAGGACTCCACATTCCGTCAACACGGAGAAATCATTTTGTCAACACGAAGAAATCCTATCATCATAGGAATAAAATTTGTCCTCATCAGGACTCCACATTCCGTCAACACGGAGAAATAATTTCGTCAACACGAAAAAATCCTATCATCATAGGAATAAAATTTGTCATCATCAGGATTCCACATTCCGTCAACACGGAGAAATCATTTCGTCAACACGACGAAATCCTATCATCATAGGAATAAAACTTGTCCTCATCAGGACTCCACATTCCGTCAACACGGAGAAATCATTTCGTTAACACGAAGAAATCCTATCATCATAGGAATAAAACTTGTCCTCATCAGGACTCCACATTCCGTCAACACGGAAATCCTATCATCATAGGAGTAAAACTTGTCCTCATCAGGACTCCACATTCCGTCAACACGGAGAAATCATTTCGTCAACACGAAGAAATCCTATCATCATAGGAATAAAACTTGTCCTCATCAGGACTCCACATTCTGTCAACACGAAGAAATAATTTCATCAACACGAAAAAATCCTATCATCATAGGAATAAAACTTGTCCTCATCAGGACTCCACATTCCGTCAACACGGAAATCCTATCATCATAGGAGTAAAACTTGTCCTCATCAGGACTCCACATTCCGTCAACACGGAGAAATCATTTCGTCAACACGAAGAAATCCTATCATCATAGGAATAAAACTTGTCCTCATCAGGACTCCACATTCCGTCAACACGGAGAAATAATTTCGTCAACACGAAAAAATCCTATCATAATAGGAATAAAACTTGTCCTCATCAGGACTCCACATTCTGTCGACACGGAGAAATCATTTGTCAACACGAAGAAATCCTATCATCATAGGAATAAAACTTGTCCTCATCAGGACTCCACATTCCGTCAACATGGAGAAATCATTTCGTTAACACGAAGAAATCCTATCATCATAGGAATAAAACTTGTCCTCATCAGGACTCCACATTCCGTCAACACGGAAATCCTATCATCATAGGAGTAAAACTTGTCCTCATCAGGGCTCCACATTCCGTCAACACGGAGAAATCATTTAGTCAACACGAAGAAATCCTATCATCATAGGAATAAAACTTGTCCTCATTAGGACTCCACATTCCGTCAAAACGGAGAAATCATTTCGTCAACACGAAGAAATCGTATCATCATAGGAATAAAAATTGTCCTCATCAGGACTCTACATTCCGTCAACACGAAGAAATCATTTCGTCAACACGAAGAAATCCTATCATCATAGGAATAAAACTTGTCCTCATCAGGACTCTACATTCCGTCAACACGGAGAAATCATTTCGTCAACACGAAGAAATCCTATCATTATAGAAGTAAAACTTGTCCTCGTCAGGACTCCACATTCCGTCAACACGGAGAAATCATTTCGTCAACACGAAGAAATCCTATCATCATAGGAGTAAAACTTGTCCTCATAAGGACTCCCCATTCCGTCAACACGGAGAAATCATTTCGTCAACACGAAGAAATCCTATCATCATAGGAATAAAACTTGTCCTCATCAGGACTCCACATTCCGTCAACACGGAGAAATCATTTCTTCAACACGAAGAAATCCTATCATCATAGGAATAAAACTTGTCCTCATCAGGACTCCACATTCCGTCAACACGGAGAAATCATTTCGTCAACACGAAGAAATTCTATCATCATAGGAATAAAACTTGTCATCATCAGGACTCCATATTCCGTCAACACGGAGAAATCATTTCGTCAACACGACGAAATCCTATCATCATAGGAATAAAACATGTCCAAATCAGGACTCCACATTCCGTCAACACGGAGAAATCATTTCGTTAACACGAAGAAATCCTATCATCATAGGAATAAAACTTGTCCTCATCAGGACTCCACATTCCGTCAACACGGAAATCCTATCATCATATGAGTAAAACTTGTCCTCATCAGGACTCCACATTCCGTCAACACGGAGAAATCATTTCGTCAACACGAAGAAATCCTATCATCATAGGAATAAAACTTGTCCTCATCAGGACTCCACATTCTGTCAACACGGAGAAATAATTTCATCAACACGAAAAAATCCTATCATCATAGGAATAAAACTTGTCTTCATCAGGACTCCACATTCCGTCGACACGGAGAAATCATTTCGTCAACACGAATAAATCATATCATCATAGGAATAAAACTTTTCCTCATCAAGACTCCACATTCCATCAACACGGAGAAATCATTTCGTCAACACGAAGAAATCCTATCATCATAGGAATAAAACTTGTCCTCATCAGGACTCCACATTCCGTCAACACGGAAATCCTATCATCATAGGAGTAAAACTTGTCCTCATCAGGACTCCACATTCCGTCAACACGGAGAAATCATTTTGTCAACACGAAGAAATCCTATCATCATAGGAATAAAATTTGTCCTCATCAGGACTCCACATTCCGTCAACACGGAGAAATAATTTCGTCAACACGAAAAAATCCTATCATCATAGGAATAAAACTTGTCATCATCAGGACTCCACATTCCGTCAACACGGAGAAATCATTTCGTCAACATGACGAAATCCTATCATCATAGGAATAAAACTTGTCCTCATCAGGACTCCACATTCCGTCAACACGGAGAAATCATTTCGTTAACACGAAGAAATCCTATCATCATAGGAATAAAACTTGTCCTCATCAGGACTCCACATTCCGTCAACACGGAAATCCTATCATCATAGGAGTAAAACTTGTCCTCATCAGGACTCCACATTCCGTCAACACGGAGAAATCATTTCGTCAACACGAAGAAATCCTATCATCATAGGAATAAAACTTGTCCTCATCAGGACTCCACATTCTGTCAACACGGAGAAATAATTTCATCAACACGAAAAAATCCTATCATCATAGGAATAAAACTTGTCCTCATCAGGACTCCACATTCCGTCAACACGGAGAAATCATTTCTTCACCACGACGAAATCCTATCATCATAGGAATAAAACTTGTCCTCATCAGGACTCCACATTCCATCAACACGGAGAAATCATTTCGTTAACACGAAGAAATCCTATCATCATAGGAATAAAACTTGTCCTCATCAGGACTCCACATTCCGTCAACACGGAAATCCTATCATCATAGGAGTAAAACTTGTCCTCATCAGGACTCCACATTCCGTCAACACGGAGAAATCATTTCGTCAACACGAAGAAATCCTATCATCATAGGAATAAAACTTGTCCTCATCAGGACTCCACATTCCGTCAACACGGAGAAATAATTTCGTCAACACGAAAAAATCCTATCATAATAGGAATAAAACTTGTCCTCATCAGGACTCCACATTTTGTCGACACGGAGAAATCATTTGTCAACACGAAGAAATCCTATCATCATAGGAATAAAACTTGTCCTCATCAGGACTCCACATTCCGTCAACATGGAGAAATCATTTCGTTAACACGAAGAAATCCTATCATCATAGGAATAAAACTTGTCCTCATCAGGACTCCACATTCCGTCAACACGGAAATCCTATCATCATAGGAGTAAAACTTGTCCTCATCAGGGCTCCACATTCCGTCAACACGGAGAAATCATTTCGTCAACACGAAGAAATCCTATCATCATAGGAATAAAACTTGTCCTCATTAGGACTCCACATTCCGTCAAAACGGAGAAATCATTTCGTCAACACGAAGAAATCGTATCATCATAGGAATAAAAATTGTCCTCATCAGGACTCTACATTCCGTCAACACGGAGAAATCATTTCTTCAACACGAAGAAATCCTATCATCATAGGAATAAAACTTGTCCTCATCAGGACTCTACATTCCGTCAACACGGAGAAATCATTTCGTCAACACGAAGAAATCCTATCATTATAGAAGTAAAACTTGTCCTCATCAGGACTCCACATTCCGTCAACACGGAGAAATCATTTCGTCAACACGAAGAAATCCTATCATCATAGGAGTAAAACTTGTCCTCATAAGGACTCCCCATTCCGTCAACACGGAGAAATCATTTCGTCAACACGAAGAAATCCTATCATCATAGGAGTAAAACTTGTCCTCATAAGGACTCCCCATTCCGTCAACACGGAGAAATCATTTTGTCAACACGAAGAAATCCTATCATCATAGGAATAAAACTTGTCCTCATCAGGACTCCACATTCCGTCAACACGGAGAAATCATTTCTTCAACACGAAGAAATCCTATCATCATAGGAATAAAACTTGTCCTCATCAGGACTCCACATTCCGTCAACACGGAGAAATCATTTCGTCAACACGAAGAAATTCTATCATCATAGGAATAAAACTTGTCATCATCAGGACTCCATATTCCGTCAACACGGAGAAATCATTTCGTCAACACGACGAAATCCTATCATCATAGGAATAAAACTTGTCCAAATCAGGACTCCACATTCCGTCAACACGGAGAAATCATTTCGTTAACACGAAGAAATCCTATCATCATAGGAATAAAACTTGTCCTCATCAGGACTCCACATTCCGTCAACACGGAAATCCTATCATCATATGAGTAAAACTTGTCCTCATCAGGACTCCACATTCCGTCAACACGGAGAAATCATTTCGTCAACATGAAGAAATCCTATCATCATAGGAATAAAACTTGTCCTCATCAGGACTCCACATTCTGTCAACACGGAGAAATAATTTCATCAACACGAAAAAATCCTATCATCATAGGAATAAAACTTGTCTTCATCAGGACTCCACATTCCGTCGACACGGAGAAATCATTTCGTCAACACAAATAAATCAAATCATCATAGGAATAAAACTTTTCCTCATCAAGACTCCACATTCCATCAACACGGAGAAATCATTTCGTCAACACGAAGAAATCCTATCATCATAGGAATAAAACTTGTCCTCATCAGGACTCCACATTCCGTCAACACGGAAATCCTATCATCATAGGAGTAAAACTTGTCCTCATCAGGACTCCACATTCCGTCAACACGGAGAAATCATTTTGTCAACACGAAGAAATTCTATCATCATAGGAATAAAATTTGTCCTCATCAGGACTCCACATTCCGTCAACACGGAGAAATAATTTCGTCAACACGAAAAAATCCTATCATCATAGGAATAAAACTTGTCATCATCAGGACTCCACATTCCGTCAACACGGAGAAATCATTTCGTCAACATGACGAAATCCTATCATCATAGGAATAAAACTTGTCCTCATCAGGACTCCACATTCCGTCAACACGGAGAAATCATTTCGTTAACACGAAGAAATCCTATCATCATAGGAATAAAACTTGTCCTCATCAGGACTCCACATTCCGTCAACACGGAAATCCTATCATCATAGGAGTAAAACTTGTCCTCATCAGGACTCCACATTCCGTCAACACGGAGAAATCATTTCGTCAACACGAAGAAATCCTATCATCATAGGAATAAAACTTGTCCTCATCAGGACTCCACATTCTGTCAACACGGAGAAATAATTTCATCAACACGAAAAAATCCTATCATCATAGGAATAAAACTTGTCCTCATCAGGACTCCACATTCCGTCAACACGGAGAAATCATTTCTTCACCACGAAAAAATCCTATCATAATAGGAATAAAACTTGTCCTCATCAGGACTCCACATTCTGTCGACACGGAGAAATCATTTGTCAACACGAAGAAATCCTATCATCATAGGAATAAAACTTGTCCTCATCAGGACTCCACATTCCGTCAACATGGAGAAATCATTTCGTTAACACGAAGAAATCCTATCATCATAGGAATAAAACTTGTCCTCATCAGGACTCCACATTCCGTCAACACGGAAATCCTATCATCATAGGAGTAAAACTTGTCCTCATCAGGGCTCCACATTCCGTCAACACGGAGAAATCATTTCGTCAACACGAAGAAATCCTATCATCATAGGAATAAAACTTGTCCTCATTAGGACTCCACATTCCGTCAAAACGGAGAAATCATTTCGTCAACACGAAGAAATCGTATCATCATAGGAATAAAAATTGTCCTCATCAGGACTCTACATTCCGTCAACACGGAGAAATAATTTCTTCAACACGAAGAAATCCTATCATCATAGGAATAAAACTTGTCCTCATCAGGACTCTACATTCCGTCAACACGGAGAAATCATTTCGTCAACACGAAGAAATCCTATCATTATAGAAGTAAAACTTGTCCTCATCAGGACTCCACATTCCGTCAACACGGAGAAATCATTTCGTCAACACGAAGAAATCCTATCATCATAGGAGTAAAACTTGTCCTCATAAGGACTCCCCATTCCGTCAACACGGAGAAATCATTTCGTCAACACGAAGAAATCCTATCATCATAGGAGTAAAACTTGTCCTCATAAGGACTCCCCATTCCGTCAACACGGAGAAATCATTTCGTCAACACGAAGAAATCCTATCATCATAGGAATAAAACTTGTCCTCATCAGGACTCCACATTCCGTCAACACGGAGAAATCATTTCTTCAACACGAAGAAATCCTATCATCATAGGAATAAAACTTGTCCTCATCAGGACTCCACATTCCGTCAACACGGAGAAATCATTTCGTCAACATGAAGAAATTCTATCATCATAGGAATAAAACTTGTCCTCATTAGGACTCCACATTCCGTCAAAACGGAGAAATCATTTCGTCAACACGAAGAAATCGTATCATCATAGGAATAAAACTTGTCCTCATTAGGACTCCACATTCCGTCAAAACGGAGAAATCATTTCGTCAACACGAAGAAATCGTATCATCATAGGAATAAAAATTGTCCTCATCAGGACTCTACATTCCGTCAACACGGAGAAATCATTTCGTCAACACGAAGAAATCCTATCATCATAGGAATAAAACTTGTCCTCATCAGGACTCTACATTCCGTCAACACGGAGAAATCATTTCGTCAACACGAAGAAATCCTATCATTATAGAAGTAAAACTTGTCCTCATCAGGACTCCACATTCCGTCAACACGGAGAAATCATTTCGTCAACACGAAGAAATCCTATCATCATAGGAGTAAAACTTGTCCTCATAAGGACTCCCCATTCCGTCAACACGGAGAAATCATTTCGTCAACACGAAGAAATCCTATCATCATAGGAATAAAACTTGTCCTCATCAGGACTCCACATTCCGTCAACACGGAGAAATCATTTCTTCAACACGAAGAAATCCTATCATCATAGGAATAAAACTTGTCCTCATCAGGACTCCACATTCCGTCAACACGGAGAAATCAATTCGTCAACACGAAGAAATTCTATCATCATAGGAATAAAACTTGTCATCATCAGGACTCCACATTCCGTCAACACGGAGAAATCATTTCGTCAACACGACGAAATCCTATCATCATAGGAATAAAACTTGTCCAAATCAGGACTCCACATTCCGTCAACACGGAGAAATCATTTCGTTAACACGAAGAAATCCTATCATCATAGGAATAAAACTGGTCCTCATCAGGACTCCACATTCCGTCAACACGGAAATCCTATCATCATAGGAGTAAAACTTGTCCTCATTAGGACTCCACATTCCGTCAACACGGAGAAATCATTTCGTCAACACGAAGAAATCCTATCATCATAGGAATAAAACTTGTCCTCATCAGGACTCCACATTCTGTCAACACGGAGAAATAATTTCATCAACACGAAAAAATCCTATCATCATAGGAATAAAACTTGTCTTCATCAGGACTCCACATTCCGTCGACACGGAGAAATCATTTCGTCAACACGAATAAATCATATCATCATAGGAATAAAACTTTTCCTCATCAGGACTCCACATTCCATCAACACGGAGAAATCATTTCGTCAACACGAAGAAATCCTATCATCATAGGAATAAAACTTGTCCTCATCAGGACTCCACATTCCGTCAACACGGAAATCCTATCATCATAGGAGTAAAACTTGTCCTCATCAGGACTCCACATTCCGTCAACACGGAGAAATCATTTTGTCAACACGAAGAAATCCTATCATCATAGGAATAAAATTTGTCCTCATCAGGACTCCACATTCCGTCAACACGGAGAAATAATTTCGTCAACACGAAAAAATCCTATCATCATAGGAATAAAACTTGTCATCATCAGGACTCCACATTCCGTCAACACGGAGAAATCATTTCGTCAACACGACGAAATCCTATCATCATAGGAATAAAACTTGTCCTCATCAGGACTCCACATTCCGTCAACACGGAGAAATCATTTCGTTAACACGAAGAAATCCTATCATCATAGGAATAAAACTTGTCCTCATCAGGACTCCACATTCCGTCAACACGGAAATCCTATCATCATAGGAGTAAAACTTGTCCTCATCAGGACACCACATTCCGTCAACACGGAGAAATCATTTCGTCAACACGAAGAAATCCTATCATCATAGGAATAAAACTTGTCCTCATCAGGACTCCACATTCTGTCAACACGGAGAAATAATTTCATCAACACGAAAAAATCCTATCATCATAGGAATAAAACTTGTCCTCATCAGGACTCCACATTCCGTCAACACGGAGAAATCATTTCTTCACCACGACGAAATCCTATCATCATAGGAATAAAACTTGTCCTCATCAGGACTCCACATTCCATCAACACGGAGAAATCATTTCGTTAACACGAAGAAATCCTATCATCATAGGAATAAAACTTGTCCTCATCAGGACTCCACATTCCGTCAACACGGAAATCCTATCATCATAGGAGTAAAACTTGTCCTCATCAGGACTCCACATTCCGTCAACACGGAGAAATCATTTCGTCAACACGAAGAAATCCTATCATCATAGGAATAAAACTTGTCCTCATCAGGACTCCACATTCCGTCAACACGGAGAAATAATTTCGTCAACACGAAAAAATCCTATCATAATAGGAATAAAACTTGTCCTCATCAGGACTCCACATTCTGTCGACACGGAGAAATCATTTGTCAACACGAAGAAATCCTATCATCATAGGAATAAAACTTGTCCTCATCAGGACTCCACATTCCGTCAACATGGAGAAATCATTTCGTTAACACGAAGAAATCCTATCATCATAGGAATAAAACTTGTCCTCATCAGGACTCCACATTCCGTCAACACGGAAATCCTATCATCATAGGAGTAAAACTTGTCCTCATCAGGGCTCCACATTCCGTCAACACGGAGAAATCATTTCGTCAACACGAAGAAATCCTATCATCATAGGAATAAAACTTGTCCTCATTAGGATTCCACATTCCGTCAAAACGGAGAAATCATTTCGTCAACACGAAGAAATCGTATCATCATAGGAATAAAAATTGTCCTCATCAGGACTCTACATTCCGTCAACACGGAGAAATCATTTCTTCAACACGAAGAAATCCTATCATCATAGGAATAAAACTTGTCCTCATCAGGACTCTACATTCCGTCAACACGGAGAAAACATTTCGTCAACACGAAGAAATCCTATCATTATAGAAGTAAAACTTGTCCTCATCAGGACTCCACATTCCGTCAACACGGAGAAATCATTTCGTCAACACGAAGAAATCCTATCATCATATGAGTAAAACTTGTCCTCATAAGGACTCCCCATTCCGTCAACACGGAGAAATCATTTCGTCAACACGAAGAAATCCTATCATCATAGGAGTAAAACTTGTCCTCATAAGGACTCCCCATTCCGTCAACACGGAGAAATCATTTCGTCAACACGAAGAAATCCTATCATCATAGGAATAAAACTTGTCCTCATCAGGACTCCACATTCCGTCAACACGGAGAAATCATTTCTTCAACACGAAGAAATCCTATCATCATAGGAATAAAACTTGTCCTCATCAGGACTCCACATTCCGTCAACACGGAGAAATCATTTCGTCAACACGAAGAAATTCTATCATCATAGGAATAAAACTTGTCATCATCAGGACTCCACATTCCGTCAACACGGAGAAATCATTTCGTTAACACGACGAAATCCTATCATCATAGGAATAAAACTTATCTGAATCAGGACTCCACATTCCGTCAACACGGAGAAATCATTTCGTTAACACGAAGAAATCCTATCATCATAGGAATAAAACTTGTCCTCATCAGGACTCCACATTCCGTCAACACGGAAATCCTATCATCATAGGAGTAAAACTTGTCCTCATCAGGACTCCACATTCCGTCAACACGGAGAAATCATTTCGTCAACACGAAGAAATCCTATCATCATAGGAATAAAACTTGTCCTCATCAGGACTCCACATTCTGTCAACACGGAGAAATAATTTCATCAACACGAAAAAATCCTATCATCATAGGAATAAAACTTGTCTTCATCAGGACTCCACATTCCGTCGACACGGAGAAATCATTTCGTCAACACGAATAAATCCTATCATCATAGGAATAAAACTTTTCCTCATCAGGACTCCACATTCCATCAACACGGAGAAATCATTTCGTCAGCACGAAGAAATCCTATCATCATAGGAATAAAACTTGTCCTCATCAGGACTCCACATTCCGTCAACACGGAAATCCTATCATCACAGGAGTAAAACTTGTCCTCATCAGGACTCCACATTCCGTCAACACGGAGAAATCATTTTGTCAACACGAACAAATCCTATCATCATAGGAATAAAATTTGTCCTCATCAGGACTCCACATTCCGTCAACACGGAGAAATAATTTCGTCAACACGAAAAAATCCTATCATCATAGGAATAAAACTTGTCATCATCAGGACTCCACATTCCGTCGACACGGAGATATCATTTCGTCAACACGAAGAAATCCTATCATCATAGGAATAAAACTTGTCCTCATCAAGACTCCACATTCCGTCAACAAGGAGAAATCATTTCGTTAACACGAAGATATCCTATCATCATAGGAATAAAACTTGTCCTCATCAGGACTCCACATTCCGTCAACACGGAAATCCTATCATCATAGGAGTAAAACTTGTCCTCATCAGGGATCCGCATTCCGTCAACACGGAGAAATCATTTCGTCAACACGAAGAAATCCTATCATCATAGGAATAAAACTTGTCCTCAACAGGACTCCACATTCCGTCAACACGGAGAAATCATTTCGTTAACACGAAGAAATCCTATCATCATAGGAATAAAAATTGTCCTCATCAGGACTCTACATTCCGTCAACACGGAGAAATCATTTCGTCAACACGAAGAAATCCTATCATCATAGGAATAAAACTTGTCCTCATCAGGACTCTACATTCCGTCAACACGGAGAAATCATTTCGTCAACACGAAGAAATCCTATCATTATAGAAGTAAAACATGTCCTTATCAGGACTCCACATTCCGTCAACACGGGGAAATCATTTCGTCAACACGAAGAAATCCTATCATCATAGGAGTAAAACTTGTCCTCATCAGGACTCCCCATTCCGTCAACACGGAGAAATCATTTCGTCAACACGAAGAAATCCTATCATCATAGGAATAAAACTTGTCCTCATCAGGACTCCACATTCCGTCAACACGGAGAAATCATTTCATCAACACGAAGAAATCCTATCATCATAGGAATAAAACTTGTCCTCATCAGGACTCCACATTCCGTCAACACGGAGAAATCATTTCGTCAACACGAAGAAATCCTATCATTATAGGAGTAAAACTTTTCCTCATCAGGACTCCACATTCCGTCAACACGGAGAAATCATTTCGTCAACACGAAGAAATCCTATCATCATAGGAGTAAAACTTGTCCTCATCAGGACTCCACATTCCGTCAACACGGAGAAATCATTTCGTCAACACGAAGAAATCCTATCATCATAGGAATAAAACTTGTCCTCATCAGGACTCTACATTCCGTCAACACGGAGAAATCATTTCGTCAACACGAAGAAATCCTATCATTATAGAAGTAAAACTTGTCCTTATCAGGACTCCACATTCCGTCAACACGGGGAAATCATTTCGTCAACACGAAGAAATCCTATCATCATAGGAGTAAAACTTGTCCTCATCAGGACTCCCCATTCCGTCAACACGGAGAAATCATTTCGTCAACACGAAGAAATCCTATCATCATAGGAATAAAACTTGTCCTCATCAGGACTCCACATTCCGTCAACACGGAGAAATCATTTCATCAACACGAAGAAATCCTATCATCATAGGAATAAAACTTGTCCTCATCAGGACTCCACATTCCGTCAACACGGAGAAATCATTTCGTCAACACGAAGAAATCCTATCATTATAGGAGTAAAACTTTTCCTCATCAGGACTCCACATTCCGTCAACACGGAGAAATCATTTCGTCAACACGAAGAAATCCTATCATCATAGGAGTAAAACTTGTCCTCATCAGGACTCCACATTCCGTCAACACGGAGAAATCATTTCGTCAACACGAAGAAATCCTATCATAATAGGAATAAAACTAGTCCTCATCAGGACTCCACATTCCGTCAACACGGAGAAATCATTTCGTCAACACGAGGAAATCCTATCATCATAGAAATAAAACTTGTCCTCATCAGGACTCCACATTCTGTCAACACGGAGAAATAATTTCATCAAAACGAAAAAATCCTATCATCATAGGAATAAAACTTGTCCTCATCAGGACTCCACATTCCGTCGACACGGAGAAATCATTTCGTCAACACGAAGAAATCCTATCATCATAGGAATAAAACTTGTCCTCATCAGGACTCCACATTCCGTCAACACGGAGAAATCATTTCGTTAACACGAAGAAATCCTATCATCATAGGAATAAAACTAGTCCTCATCAGGACTCCACATTCCGTCAACACGGAAATCGTATCATCATAGGAGTAAAACTTGTCCTCATCAGGACTCCACATTCCGTCAACACGGAGAAATCATTTTGTCAACACGAAGAAATCCTATCATCATAGGAATAAAACTTGTCCTCATCAGGACTCCACATTCCGTCAACACGGAGAAATAATTTCGTCAACACGAAAAAATCCTATCATCATAGGAATAAAACTTGTCATCATCAGGACTCCACATTCCGTCAACACGGAGAAATCATTTCGTCAACACGACGAAATCCTATCATCATAGGAATAAAACTTGTCCTCATCAGGACTCCACATTCCGTCAACACGGAGAAATCATTTCGTTAACACGAAGAAATCCTATCATCATAGGAATAAAACTTGTCCTCATCAGGACTCCACATTCCGCCAACACGGAAATCCTATCATCATAGGAGTAAAACTTGTCCTCATCAGGACTCCACATTCCGTCAACACGGAGAAATCATTTCGTCAACACGAAGAAATCCTATCATCATAGGAATAAAACTTGTCCTCATCAGGACTCCACATTCCGTCAACACGGAAATCGTATCATCATAGGAGTAAAACTTGTCCTCATCAGGACTCCACATTCCGTCAACACGGAGAAATCATTTCGTCAACACGAAGAAATCCTATCATTATAGAAGTAAAACATGTCCTTATCAGGACTCCACATTCCGTCAACACGGGGAAATCATTTCGTCAACACGAAGAAATCCTATCATCATAGGAGTAAAACTTGTCCTCATCAGGACTCCCCATTCCGTCAACACGGAGAAATCATTTCGTCAACACGAAGAAATCCTATCATCATAGGAATAAAACTTGTCCTCATCAGGACTCCACATTCCGTCAACACGGAGAAATCATTTCATCAACACGAAGAAATCCTATCATCATAGGAATAAAACTTGTCCTCATCAGGACTCCACATTCCGTCAACACGGAGAAATCATTTCGTCAACACGAAGAAATCCTATCATTATAGGAGTAAAACTTTTCCTCATCAGGACTCCACATTCCGTCAACACGGAGAAATCATTTCGTCAACACGAAGAAATCCTATCATCATAGGAGTAAAACTTGTCCTCATCAGGACTCCACATTCCGTCAACACGGAGAAATCATTTCGTCAACACGAAGAAATCCTATCATCATAGGAATAAAACTTGTCCTCATCAGGACTCTACATTCCGTCAACACGGAGAAATCATTTCGTCAACACGAAGAAATCCTATCATTATAGAAGTAAAACTTGTCCTTATCAGGACTCCACATTCCGTCAACACGGGGAAATCATTTCGTCAACACGAAGAAATCCTATCATCATAGGAGTAAAACTTGTCCTCATCAGGACTCCCCATTCCGTCAACACGGAGAAATCATTTCGTCAACACGAAGAAATCCTATCATCATAGGAATAAAACTTGTCCTCATCAGGACTCCACATTCCGTCAACACGGAGAAATCATTTCATCAACACGAAGAAATCCTATCATCATAGGAATAAAACTTGTCCTCATCAGGACTCCACATTCCGTCAACACGGAGAAATCATTTCGTCAACACGAAGAAATCCTATCATTATAGGAGTAAAACTTTTCCTCATCAGGACTCCACATTCCGTCAACACGGAGAAATCATTTCGTCAACACGAAGAAATCCTATCATCATAGGAGTAAAACTTGTCCTCATCAGGACTCCACATTCCGTCAACACGGAGAAATCATTTCGTCAACACGAAGAAATCCTATCATAATAGGAATAAAACTTGTCCTCATCAGGACTCCACATTCCGTCAACACGGAGAAATCATTTCGTCAACACGAGGAAATCCTATCATCATAGAAATAAAACTTGTCCTCATCAGGACTCCACATTCTGTCAACACGGAGAAATAATTTCATCAACACGAAAAAATCCTATCATCATAGGAATAAAACTTGTCCTCATCAGGACTCCACATTCCGTCGACACGGAGAAATCATTTCGTCAACACGAAGAAATCCTATCATCATAGGAATAAAACTTGTCCTCATCAGGACTCCACATTCCGTCAACACGGAGAAATCATTTCGTTAACACGAAGAAATCCTATCATCATAGGAATAAAACTTGTCCTCATCAGGACTCCACATTCCGTCAACACGGAAATCGTATCATCATAGGAGTAAAACTTGTCCTCATCAGGACTCCACATTCCGTCAACACGGAGAAATCATTTTGTCAACACGAAGAAATCCTATCATCATAGGAATAAAACTTGTCCTCATCAGGACTCCACATTCCGTCAACACGGAGAAATAATTTCGTCAACACGAAAAAATCCTATCATCATAGGAATAAAACTTGTCATCATCAGGACTCCACATTCCGTCAACACGGAGAAATCATTTCGTCAACACGACGAAATCCTATCATCATAGGAATAAAACTTGTCCTCATCAGGACTCCACATTCCGTCAACACGGAGAAATCATTTCGTTAACACGAAGAAATCCTATCATCATAGGAATAAAACTTGTCCTCATCAGGACTCCACATTCCGTCAACACGGAAATCCTATCATCATAGGAGTAAAACTTGTCCTCATCAGGACTCCACATTCCGTCAACACGGAGAAATCATTTCGTCAACACGAAGAAATCCTATCATCATAGGAATAAAACTTGTCCTCATCAGGACTCCACATTCTGTCAACACGGAGAAATAATTTCATCAACACGAAAAAATCCTATCATCATAGGAATAAAACTTGTCTTCATCAGGACTCCACATTCCGTCGACACGGAGAAATCATTTCGTCAACACGAATAAATCCTATCATCATAGGAATAAAACTTTTCCTCATCAGGACTCCACATTCCATCAACACGGAGAAATCATTTCGTCAACACGAAGAAATCCTATCATCATAGGAATAAAACTTGTCCTCATCAGAACTCCACATTCCGTCAACACGGAAATCCTATCATCATAGGAGTAAAACTTGTCCTCATCAGGACTCCACATTCCGTCAACACGGAGAAATCATTTTGTCAACACGAACAAATCCTATCATCATAGGAATAAAATTTGTCCTCATCAGGACTCCACATTCCGTCAACACGGAGAAATAATTTCGTCAACACGAAAAAATCCTATCATCATAGGAATAAAACTTGTCATCATCAGGACTCCACATTCCGTCGACACGGAGATATCATTTCGTCAACACGAAGAAATCCTATCATCATAGGAATAAAACTTGTCCTCATCAAGACTCCACATTCCGTCAACACGGAGAAATCATTTCGTTAACACGAAGATATCCTATCATCATAGGAATAAAACTTGTCCTCATCAGGACTCCACATTCCGTCAACACGGAAATCCTATCATCATAGGAGTAAAACTTGTCCTCATCAGGGATCCGCATTCCGTCAACACGGAGAAATCATTTCGTCAACACGAAGAAATCCTATCATCATAGGAATAAAACTTGTCCTCAACAGGACTCCACATTCCGTCAACACGGAGAAATCATTTCGTCAACACGAAGAAATCCTATCATCATAGGAATAAAAATTGTCCTCATCAGGACTCTACATTCCGTCAACACGGAGAAATCATTTCGTCAACACGAAGAAATCCTATCATCATAGGAATAAAACTTGTCCTCATCAGGACTCTACATTCCGTCAACACGGAGAAATCATTTCGTCAACACGAAGAAATCCTATCATTATAGAAGTAAAACTTGTCCTTATCAGGACTCCACATTCCGTCAACACGGGGAAATCATTTCGTCAACACGAAGAAATCCTATCATCATAGGAGTAAAACTTGTCCTCATCAGGACTCCCCATTCCGTCAACACGGAGAAATCATTTCGTCAACACGAAGAAATCCTATCATCATAGGAATAAAACTTGTCCTCATCAGGACTCCACATTCCGTCAACACGGAGAAATCATTTCATCAACACGAAGAAATCCTATCATCATAGGAATAAAACTTGTCCTCATCAGGACTCCACATTCCGTCAACACGGAGAAATCATTTCGTCAACACGAAGAAATCCTATCATTATAGGAGTAAAACTTTTCCTCATCAGGACTCCACATTCCGTCAACACGGAGAAATCATTTCGTCAACACGAAGAAATCCTATCATCATAGGAGTAAAACTTGTCCTCATCAGGACTCCACATTCCGTCAACACGGAGAAATCATTTCGTCAACACGAAGAAATCCTATCATAATAGGAATAAAACTTGTCCTCATCAGGACTCCACATTCCGTCAACACGGAGAAATCATTTCGTCAACACGAGGAAATCCTATCATCATAGAAATAAAACTTGTCCTCATCAGGACTCCACATTCTGTCAACACGGAGAAATAATTTCATCAACACGAAAAAATCCTATCATCATAGGAATAAAACTTGTCCTCATCAGGACTCCACATTCCGTCGACACGGAGAAATCATTTCGTCAACACGAAGAAATCCTATCATCATAGGAATAAAACTTGTCCTCATCAGGACTCCACATTCCGTCAACACGGAGAAATCATTTCGTTAACACGAAGAAATCCTATCATCATAGGAATAAAACTTGTCCTCATCAGGACTCCACATTCCGTCAACACGGAAATCGTATCATCATAGGAGTAAAACTTGTCCTCATCAGGACTCCACATTCCGTCAACACGGAGAAATCATTTTGTCAACACGAAGAAATCCTATCATCATAGGAATAAAACTTGTCCTCATCAGGACTCCACATTCCGTCAACACGGAGAAATAATTTCGTCAACACGAAAAAATCCTATCATCATAGGAATAAAACTTGTCATCATCAGGACTCCACATTCCGTCAACACGGAGAAATCATTTCGTCAACACGACGAAATCCTATCATCATAGGAATAAAACTTGTCCTCATCAGGACTCCACATTCCGTCAACACGGAGAAATCATTTCGTTAACACGAAGAAATCCTATCATCATAGGAATAAAACTTGTCCTCATCAGGACTCCACATTCCGTCAACACGGAAATCCTATCATCATAGGAGTAAAACTTGTCCTCATCAGGACTCCACATTCCGTCAACACGGAGAAATCATTTCGTCAACACGAAGAAATCCTATCATCATAGGAATAAAACTTGTCCTCATCAGGACTCCACATTCTGTCAACACGGAGAAATAATTTCATCAACACGAAAAAATCCTATCATCATAGGAATAAAACTTGTCTTCATCAGGACTCCACATTCCGTCGACACGGAGAAATCATTTCGTCAACACGAATAAATCCTATCATCATAGGAATAAAACTTTTCCTCATCAGGACTCCACATTCCATCAACACGGAGAAATCATTTCGTCAACACGAAGAAATCCTATCATCATAGGAATAAAACTTGTCCTCATCAGAACTCCACATTCCGTCAACACGGAAATCCTATCATCATAGGAGTAAAACTTGTCCTCATCAGGACTCCACATTCCGTCAACACGGAGAAATCATTTTGTCAACACGAACAAATCCTATCATCATAGGAATAAAATTTGTCCTCATCAGGACTCCACATTCCGTCAACACGGAGAAATAATTTCGTCAACACGAAAAAATCCTATCATCATAGGAATAAAACTTGTCATCATCAGGACTCCACATTCCGTCGACACGGAGATATCATTTCGTCAACACGAAGAAATCCTATCATCATAGGAATAAAACTTGTCCTCATCAAGACTCCACATTCCGTCAACACGGAGAAATCATTTCGTTAACACGAAGATATCCTATCATCATAGGAATAAAACTTGTCCTCATCAGGACTCCACATTCCGTCAACACGGAAATCCTATCATCATAGGAGTAAAACTTGTCCTCATCAGGGATCCGCATTCCGTCAACACGGAGAAATCATTTCGTCAACACGAAGAAATCCTATCATCATAGGAATAAAACTTGTCCTCAACAGGACTCCACATTCCGTCAACACGGAGAAATCATTTCGTCAACACGAAGAAATCCTATCATCATAGGAATAAAAATTGTCCTCATCAGGACTCTACATTCCGTCAACACGGAGAAATCATTTCGTCAACACGAAGAAATCCTATCATCATAGGAATAAAACTTGTCCTCATCAGGACTCTACATTCCGTCAACACGGAGAAATCATTTCGTCAACACGAAGAAATCCTATCATTATAGAAGTAAAACTTGTCCTTATCAGGACTCCACATTCCGTCAACACGGGGAAATCATTTCGTCAACACGAAGAAATCCTATCATCATAGGAGTAAAACTTGTCCTCATCAGGACTCCCCATTCCGTCAACACGGAGAAATCATTTCGTCAACACGAAGAAATCCTATCATCATAGGAATAAAACTTGTCCTCATCAGGACTCCACATTCCGTCAACACGGAGAAATCATTTCATCAACACGAAGAAATCCTATCATCATAGGAATAAAACTTGTCCTCATCAGGACTCCACATTCCGTCAACACGGAGAAATCATTTCGTCAACACGAAGAAATCCTATCATTATAGGAGTAAAACGTTTCCTCATCAGGACTCCACATTCCGTCAACACGGAGAAATCATTTCGTCAACACGAAGAAATCCTATCATCATAGGAGTAAAACTTGTCCTCATCAGGACTCCACATTCCGTCAACACGGAGAAATCATTTCGTCAACACGAAGAAATCCTATCATAATAGGAATAAAACTTGTCCTCATCAGGACTCCACATTCCGTCAACACAGAGAAATCATTTCGTCAACACGAGGAAATCCTATCATCATAGAAATAAAACTTGTCCTCATCAGGACTCCACATTCTGTCAACACGGAGAAATAATTTCATCAACACGAAAAAATCCTATCATCATAGGAATAAAACTTGTCCTCATCAGGACTCCACATTCCGTCGACACGGAGAAATCATTTCGTCAACACGAAGAAATCCTATCATCATAGGAATAAAACTTGTCCTCATCAGGACTCCACATTCCGTCAACACGGAGAAATCATTCCGTCAACACGGAGAAATCATTTCGTTAACACGAAGAAATCCTATCATCATAGGAATAAAACTTGTCCTCATCAGGACTCCACATTCCGTCAACACGGAAATCGTATCATCATAGGAGTAAAACTTGTCCTCATCAGGACTCCACATTCCGTCAACACGGAGAAATCATTTTGTCAACACGAAGAAATCCTATCATCATAGGAATAAAACTTGTCCTCATCAGGACTCCACATTCCGTCAACACGGAGAAATCATTTCGTCAACACGAAGAAATCCTATCATCATAGGAATTAAAATTGTCCTCATCAGGACTCTACATTCCGTCAACACGGAGAAATCATTCCGTCAACACGGAAATCCTATCATCATAGGAGTAAAACTTGTCCTCATCAGGACTCCACATTCCGTCAACACGGAGAAATCATTTCGTCAACACGAAGAAATCCTATCATCATAGGAATAAAACTTGTCCTCATCAGGACTCTACATTCCGTCAACACGGAGAAATCATTTCGTCAACACGAAGAAATCCTATCATTATAGAAGTAAAACTTGTCCTCGTCAGGACTCCACATTCCGTCAACACGGAGAAATCATTTCGTCAACACGAAGAAATCCTATCATCATAGGAGTAAAACTTGTCCTCATCAGGACTCCCTATTCCGTCAACACGGAGAAATCATTTCGTCAACACGAAGAAATCCTATCATCATAGGAATAAAACTTGCCCTCATCAGGACTCCACATTCCGTCAACACGGAGAAATCATTTCATCAACACGAAGAAATCCTATCATCATAGGAATAAAACTTGTCCTCATCAGGACTCCACATTCCGTCAACACGGAGAAATCATTTCATCAACACGAAGAAATCCTATCATCATAGGAATAAAACTTGTCCTCATCAGGACTCCACATTCCGTCAACACAGAGAAATCATTTCGTCAACACGAAGAAATCCTATCATTATAGGAGTAAAACTTTTCCTCATCAGGACTCCACATTCCGTCAACACGGAGAAATCATTTCGTCAACACGAAGAAATCCTATCATCATAGGAGTAAAACTTGTCCTCATCAGGACTCCACATTCCGTCAACACGGAGAAATCATTTCGTCAACACGAAGAAATCCTATCATAATAGGAATAAAACTTGTCCTCATCAGGACTCCACATTCCGTCAACACGGAGAAATCATTTCGTCAACACGAGGAAATCCTATCATCATAGAAATAAAACTTGTCCTCATCAGAACTCCACATTCTGTCAACACGGAGAAATAATTTCATCAACACGAAAAAATCCTATCATCATAGGAATAAAACTTGTCCTCATCAGGACTCCACATTCCGTCGACACGGAGAAATCATTTCGTCAACACGAAGAAATCCTATCATCATAGGAATAAAACTTGGCCTCATCAGGACTCCACATTCCGTCAACACGGAGAAATCGTTTCGTTAACACGAAGAAATCCTTTCATCATAGGAATAAAACATGTCCTCATCAGGACTCCACATTCCGTAACACGGAAATCGTATCATCATAGGAGTAAAACTTGTTCTCATCAGGACTCCACATTCCGTCAACACGGAGAAATCATTTTGTCAACACGAAGAAATCCTATCATCATAGGAATAAAACTTGTCCTCATCAGGACTCCACATTCCGTCAACACGGAGAAATCATTTCGTCAACACGAAGAAATCCTATCATCATAGGAATTAAAATTGTCCTCATCAGGACTCTACATTCCGTCAACACGGAGAAATCATTCCGTCAACACGGAAATCCTATCATCATAGGAGTAAAACTTGTCCTCATCAGGACTCCACATTCCGTCAACACGGAGAAATCATTTCGTCAACACGAAGAAATCCTATCATAATAGGAATAAAACTTGTCCTCATCAGGACTCCACATTCCGTCAACACAGAGAAATCATTTCGTCAACACGAGGAAATCCTATCATCATAGAAATAAAACTTGTCCTCATCAGGACTCCACATTCTGTCAACACGGAGAAATAATTTCATCAACACGAAAAAATCCTATCATCATAGGAATAAAACTTGTCCTCATCAGGACTCCACATTCCGTCGACACGGAGAAATCATTTCGTCAACACGAAGAAATCCTATCATCATAGGAATAAAACTTGTCCTCATCAGGACTCCACATTCCGTCAACACGGAGAAATCATTCCGTCAACACGGAGAAATCATTTCGTTAACACGAAGAAATCCTATCATCATAGGAATAAAACTTGTCCTCATCAGGACTCCACATTCCGTCAACACGGAAATCGTATCATCATAGGAGTAAAACTTGTCCTCATCAGGACTCCACATTCCGTCAACACGGAGAAATCATTTCGTCAACACGAAGAAATCCTATCATCATAGGAATAAAACTTGTCCTCATCAGGACTCCACATTCCGTCAACACGGAGAAATCATTTCGTCAACACGAAGAAATCCTATCATCATAGGAATAAAACTTGTCTTCATCAGGACTCCACATTCCGTCAACATGGAGAAATCATTTCATCAACACGAAGAAATCCTATCATCATAGGAATAAAACTTGTCCTCATCAGGACTCCACATTCCGTCAACACGGAGAAATCATTTCGTCAACACGAAGAAATCCTATCATTATAGGAGTAAAACTTTTCCTCATCAGGACTCCACAATCCGTCAACACGGAGAAATCATTTCGTCAACACGAAGAAATCCTATCATCATAGGAGTAAAACTTGTCCTCATCAGGACTCCACATTCCGTCAACACGGAGAAATCATTTCGTCAACACGAAGAAATCCTATCATAATAGGAATAAAACTTGTCCTCATCAGGACTCCACATTCCGTCAACACGGAGAAATCATTTTGTCAACACGAGGAAATCCTATCATCATAGAAATAAAACTTGTCCTCATCAGGACTCCACATTCGGTCAACACGGAGAAATAATTTCATCAACACGAAAAAATCCTATCATCATAGGAATAAAACTTGTCCTCATCAGGACTCCACATTCCGTCGACACGGAGAAATCATTTCGTCAACACGAAGAAATCCTATCATCATAGGAATAAAACTTGTCCTCATCAGGACTCCACATTCCGTCAACACGGAGAAATCATTTCATTAACACGAAGAAATCCTATCATCATAGGAATAAAACTTGTCCTCATCAGGACCCCACATTCCGTCAACACGGAAATCGTATCATCATAGGAGTAAAACTTGTCCTCATCAGGACTCCACATTCCGTCGACACGGAGAAATCATTTCGTCAACACGAAGAAATCCTATAATCATAGGAATAAAACTTGTCCTCATCAGGACTCCACATTCCGTCAACACGGAGAAATCATTTCGTTAACACGAAGAAATCCTATCATCATAGGAATAAAACTTGTCCTCATCAGGACTCCACATTCCGTCAACACGGAAATCCTATCATCATAGGAGTAAAACTTGTCCTCATCAGGACTCCACATTCCGTCAACACGGAGAAATCATTTCGTCAACACGAAGAAATCCTATCATAATAGGAATAAAACTTGTCCTCATCAGGACTCCACATTCCGTCAACACGGAGAAATCATTTCGTCAACACGAAGAAATCCTATCATCATAGGAATAAAACTTGTCCTCATCAGGACTCCACATTCCGTCAACACAGAGAAATCATTTCGTTAACACGAAGAAATCCTATCATCATAGGAATAAAACTTGTCCTCATTAGGACTCCACATTCCGTCAACACGGAAATCCTATCATCATAGGAGTAAAACTTGTCCTCATCAGGACTCCACATTCCGTCAACGCGGAGAAATCATTTTGTCAACACGAAGAAATCCTATCATCATAGGAATAAAACTTGTCCTCATCAGGACTCCACATTCCGTCAACACGGAGAAATCATTTCGTCAACACGAAGAAATCCTATCATCATAGGAATTAAAATTGTCCTCATCAGGACTCTACATTCCGTCAACACGGAGAAATCATTTCGTCAACACGAAGAAATCCTATCATCATAGGAGTAAAACTTGTCCTCATCAGGACTCCACATTCCGTCAACACGGAGAAATCATTTCGTCAACACGAAGAAATCCTATCATTATAGGAGTAAAACTTGTCCTCATCAGGACTCCCCATTCCATCAACACGGAGAAATCATTTCGTCAACACGAAGAAATCCTATCATCATAGGAATAAAACTTGTCCTCATCAGGACTCCACATTCCGTCAACACGGAGAAATCATTTCATCAACACGAAGAAATCCTATCATCATAGGAATAAAACTTGTCCTCATCAGGACTCCACATTCCGTCAACACGGAGAAATCATTTCGTCAACACGAAGAAATCCTATCATTATAGGAGTAAAACTTTTCCTCATCAGGACTCCACATTGCGTCAACACGGAGAAATCATTTCGTCAACACGAAGAAATCCTATCATCATAGGAGTAAAACATGTCCTCATCAGGACTCCACATTCCGTCAACACGGAGAAATCATTTCGTCAACACGAAGAAATCCTATCATAATAGGAATAAAACTTGTCCTCATCAGGACTCCACACTCCGTCAACACGGAGAAATCATTTCGTTAACACGAAGAAATCCTATCATCATAGGAATAAAACTTGTCCTCATCAGGACTCCACATTCCGTCAACACGGAGAAATCATTTCGTTAACACGAAGAAATCCTATCATCATAGGAATAAAACTTGTCCTCATCAGGACTTCACATTCCGTCAACACGGAAATCCTATCATCATAGGAGTAAAACTTGTCCTCATCAGGACTCCACATTCTGTCAACACGGAGAAATCATTTCGTCAACACGAAGAAATCCTATCATAATAGGAATAAAACTTGTCCTCATCAGGACTCCACATTCCGTCAACACGGAGAAATCATTTCGTCAACACGAAGAAATCCTATCATCATAGGAATAAAACTTGTCCTCATCAGGACTCCACATTCCGTCAACACGGAGAAATCATTTCGTTAACACGAAGAAATCCTATCATCATAGGAATAAAACTTGTCCTCATCAGGACTCCACATTCTGTCAACACGGAAATCCTATCATCATAGGAGTAAAACTTGTCCTCATCAGGACTCCACATTCCGTCAACACGGAGAAATCATTTTGTCAACACGAAGAAATCCTATCATCATAGGAATAAAACTTGTCCTCATCAGGACTCCACATTCCGTCAACACAGAGAAATCATTTCGTCAACACGAAGAAATCCTATCATCATAGGAATTAAAATTTTCCTCATCAGGACTCTACATTCCGTCAACACGGAGAAATCATTTCGTCAACACGAAGAAATCCTATCATCATAGGAATAAAACTTGTCCTCATCAGGACTCCACATTCCGTCGACACGGAGAAATCATTTCGTCAACACGAAGAAATCCTATCATCATAGGAATAAAACTTGTCCTCATCAGGACTCCACATTCCGTCAACACGGAGAAATCATTTCATTAACACGAAGAAATCCTATCATCATAGGAATAAAACTTGTCCTCATCAGGACCCCACATTCCGTCAACACGGAAATCGTATCATCATAGGAGTAAAACTTGTCCTCATCAGGACTCCACATTCCGTCGACACGGAGA